>CACKRE030001536.1:95880-144024 GCA_902602495.3 Ectocarpus sp. CCAP 1310/34 | reverse complement strand
TCACGGCGCTTCGCGCTTGGTGATGTGAGAGCCTGGTCCGGTGAGAACCCGGCGTGCTCCGTCCCGGCTTTGTAGGGATGCGAGGTCAATGGTCTAACGACTACGGCATGTACGACTATGAGTACACCCCTCCTAGCATGCACGCCACTGTTGCTTCTTGTACACCGTGCCGAGGGGCACACGGTCATCGCTGGACGTGGTGTCGACGTTGCTGCCACGGTTTGTGTTCACCGTGATGCCCTGTTATTTTCGTGGTTATCTTCCCTTTAAATCACCCTGCTGCTCTCGCACCCCGCATCCCGTACGCGAAAGGATGCTTCCTCGCCAGAAAGATGTTCATCATTACACGTGAAACCTTAGGGGCACAAGAGGACACGTGTTGTTAGGCGTCCTGTGCACGTTTTTCACGTGCTCAATTGTTTGGTCGTTCCTTCAGGCCTTACTGCCGCACCCTTTGATCCCCTCCCCGACCACCGTCACTGGCAAACCTCGTTTTTCTGGTATGCACGCGTGGGCGCAACAAACAGGGGTTGGCTCGCGCTAACGACATGCTCATCATGGGTCGTAAACTCAGCGCGCAAGAGGCCCTGTCGTGGGGATTGGTTTCGACGGTGGTGACGGCCGACACGGAGAAGGATTTCTTGATGCAGGCGAGTGGGCCAGTTTGTCGTGACGCAAGATTGTACAAAATTTCGTCCATCTCTCCACGATAGGCCACCTGTTCGGTGGTTGTTTTTGAAGTTATTTTGGCGACATACTGCAGAATTTTTTGTCAGAATTTGGGGGTATCCTATGCCCCGCTCTTGCTGGTCTTTTACCCCGGATGAACACTCGATTTTGTCGTCACGTGTCGTCTCTGGTGTATGGCTTTTGGCTTCAATATGAGCGTGCGACGACCGATTCAAGCCAAAGCTACTCGCGTTACCCTGGTTTTCAATCGGAAATCTTGGCATTGAACACAAACGCCGAAATCCCTGGAAACAGTACTCCGTTGAGCCCTGGCAAGCATTTTCCCGGACCCTCCTACGAGTGTTTTATGTATGTTTTTCCCGCGTTGCAATTTCTATGCCTATCCGCCCTAGTGATTTGTGAAACACTTCCGGGGGGTGTATCCTTGCGGGACTCATGAACAGCGTTGCTCAGCAGCCTGCACGGCGAAGTCGCCGCTAGGAAACGACTTCCTAACACAAGCCGATCACTTTGTGAGCTCGGCAACCAGGTTGCTTTTTTTGCCTCTGTTTTTTTTTGCGGAAACCATAGCGGTGGTCGAGTAGAGTATGTTGTGCGGGGTCGATCACCGTCACTCCGCGCGAAGGGGATGATCGCACCACGTTGTGTTCAATTGGTCAAGCACCCTGGAGGCAGCTACACTGTGCTTACAACTGCCTCTTGAAGTGAAAAGCACCAGAAAATATTCTAAGTCATACGCAGCTGTCGTCCATTCGCAAGGAAGTACGCACAAGATGCCGAACACCCTTAGCAGGATGCAGCGCACCCTTGATGCGACTCGCCGAATACCTCACGGTACTTCACGCGCTTGGTGGTGTGAGGGCCTAGTCCGGTGAGAACCCGGTGTGCTCCGTCCCGGCTTGTAGGGATGCGAGGTCAATGGTCTAACGACCACGGCATGAAAGACTATGAGTACCCCCGCCCCCCCCCTCCCCCGTGTTCGTTTCTTAATGATCTTGCCTAAACAAAACGCCATACTCGCAGGTGAAGCACAACGTGAGGCAGAAAGTGGTCGAGACCTGCTTCGCGACAGAGTCGGTGAGGACGTTCAAGCGAATGGTGTGGCGCGACCGGCGGCCGACGATGCTCAGGGTGTTCGCGGAGGAGTGCGGGGAGCTTGATAAGTGGGTTTACGTATTGGTGATGCCGTGAACTTGTTTAAAACGTAGTTGTCTCGCATGAACACGACCGTGGAAATGAGGAAATGAACCGCGCGGACGCTGGGTTGGGGTCGAACGTTCCACATGCACATGTGCCTAGCGATTTGCGTGTTGCTCACGATAACTTGTGCCTGCAAATGAGCTGTACCCGGCGCACCTATACGGCGAATCCCCCCTCCCCGCATCCTTTGGCATTGCATTCGGCGTTCACCCTAATGTCGAAGGGAATGGGCGCCTCTTCTGATTATTGTTTCGTTGGGCGGACTGCCCATTCCCCTTCGCCCGTTGATGATCCGACTCATTTCGTGTGAGTTGCTGTATTCAGGCGCATGCAAGCAGGACACCCAAAGGCGGCCCTGAAGCACCTGACGAAGGACCCGCCGGCCCGGAGAAGCAAGCTTTGACCTGTCACAGAATAAACAACACGGAGAATGATTTCGATAGGGTTTGGCGGGCTGAAGGGCATTCTGGGCACGGTTCGGGGGAGGGAACTTTGGAACGAGCGGGAGGGTGCGGGTTTTGTGGTGCTTGTTTTTTGTTGTGGCGAGCGGCAGAAATCGATAGATGGACTCGAAAAGATATTCCGGACTGTTGGGGAAGCGGGAGTCTAGCCATCTCATCCATGGGTGTAGGGTGTTTGGTGAGAAGTAGAGGACTACCTGTTTTGTACATACAGATCGAAATGTAGATTATGCGTTTGCTGTCGATTGCCGTTCAACGAACGTGGCAGTACGCTGATTACACATCATGGCACCCCGCATCATGTTCGGCGCAGCCATAACGGTATTGGTGTGTAGCTGCGTGCGGGTTGTACCTTGGAATAGTTGCTCTTGAGGTAATTGGATCACACACACGGATCGGTTGGCCGAAAACCTCATAGATTTGGGGGACTGACGCGTGGTGACAACACGAACACTCCCATGTTGTCATGGCACACGAGCAAAGCCGAAATCGAAATTCGAAACCTTTCTCTAGTATCCCGCATCTTAAAGTGTATGCTGTCGCCCCGGCACCAAAGTACCCTGACCCGCAGGCAGAAGGTGATACCAATGATTCAACTACGCCAAGCAAGCGCTCTCCAGTTACATAAATTGGCGCAGTACTGAGAACGACACGGAGCCGACAAACTCTCTCCCGTCAACGGCCGTAGTCGCCTTCCGCTGCATCCGGATGCCGGCCGTGCCACGGTTGCATCACGACCAGGCGAAGGTGTCGAGACTGATTGGTCACGAGCTAGTTCTCCATATATCGACGCAGAAGCGCCTCAAACTCTAGTCGAAACCGCTTGTCGCTAACCGGCTTCACTCTCAACGCCATTGCCGCTAACTCGTGCAACATCAAGGGCACATGGTCTTCGGGATTCGGAACACTTTTGGCATCTCCAAAATCACCCCTTCTTCCGTTTTGGGCTGCTGCCGGTGGTCCACCACTTTCTGGGGTCTCGGGGGCTACGTTGCCGCGACTCTCTTCCGCAACCTGATGACTACTGTCGCCTCTGTGGGGTGGCTCCACGATGGCCACGTCGGCGGGACTGTAGTTGGCGTAGCTGGTATTGCTCGGGGATGCGAGGATCAACGGTCGCCACTGTCGTTGATGCTGCTGTTGTCGCGCCTCCCCCTGGTCATTGATATTTCCACGGGCCAAGTCGTCGGCTTTGGCCGATATTGCACCATCAAACCTTTCGGCCTGATTCCGTGAAAGCGAGGTTCTTCTGGTAGGCAGCTTTTGAGGCTCCCCCTCACCATTGACCATTCGGGCAAGATATTCTTCCTCCTCCTCGTCGTGCCCATTTTTCGGTCCGGGTTTTGCAATGGTATTGTCAAGAGCATCGCTTGCCGGCGCGTAGGTGTCATTGTTGTCCAGCCAAAGGGAACAGGCGTCCCGCAAGCACCGTGGTAGATGGGTCGGAGAGCTTACGAGGATGATTCGTTCGCAGTTTTTCTGCCGCAAGAGCAGTCACAGCGTCAATATTTTAGGAAAACAATAATGAGAGGATAACGAAGAGGGGATAAGGGCAACAAGACGTTTCGGTAGCCTGTCATGGGGGTGGGTGAGAATTCCGCGCTCCTAACTGCTCTGGAGCCGTGGTCATCTTGGGTCCTGTGCAGTGTTCGCAAGCGATACCTGACGAAGAGACCGACTACTTGCGCAAACTGGTGGGCAAAATAGAAAAACGAGCTACGCAGTCTAACCCAGAGGTAAAAAACACCGCCTTCTTCGTAGCCAAAAATCGGTTATTCCCCGCCTAGCCATGGCTCCGTAGGTCTTGCCCTGGACTATCGTGTGTATTCCCTTGCAGTGTCATTATTGAATTGCACACACTACCATCAACCCTGACCTCGCGGAAAATGCACCCAGCCTCCAGTAGCTCTTGCCGCGTATTCTGGGATCGGACTGCCGGCAGCAAGCAAGTACGACCAGCCAGTCGCAAAGGGTGCAGGAAATGTCAAGAAACGCTTCCTTACGTAGCTTCCTCAAGTATCGTACGAGCAACGAGTTCTCATGCCAGTGGATGGCGAAGTGAGGATAAATAATCGTCACCGAATGTAGCACACATGACAAAGCGAATCAGAGATGAAAAACGCCGCAAGACAACGGCGAGAGCGGTTCTTCAGAAGCACCACACGGTCAGGATGAGGATGTTCGCCGTCATTCCAACGCCCATTTCTGGTCGGTTCTGGGGCGCTAACGACAGTACAAACCTTCTGCCACCAGCAACGGCTGCACTTCCGTCCTCATTTGCTCCAAGTCCACCCCCGAGAAAGCCCGTCGAAACTCCCCAAGCTTCTCCCAGTTGTCCTTCAGGTATTCGAGAGCGTATCTGGGAACAGGGTTGTGAAACTAGTTGGATGACAACTTGAGCGAATACCAAGAGTCCCGAGATAGACAGGTTGGGGTAGGCGTTGCCTGCACACGTATCGATTGCGATCGACAGGACACCGGCACCACGTTGTAGGAAACCGTACATCTGCGGAGGAATGCCTCGAGAATGGGCACGTTCAACTCTATCACCGTACACGTCACGTCGTCAGATGTGTTGTGTATCGCAACGATGGCACAAGACAAACCATTCAATCGTGGGGGATACAGAAAAGCGCGACAGGCGTGCGAGGCACAACCACTTACCGACCTTCCAAGACACCGTCCCGTTCGCTTGCGCCTGTCCCGAGCACCACGACGCAGGCGCTCTCCTCCCAGGCTAGCCTGGCCCCGTGCGGCAGCCTTGACAACAGCAAAAATGGCGAAGCGCAGGACGTAATGAGCAAGGGAGTAACATCGACTTTGTGATGGGAGCCCGGCCTACATTTTCATTCTTTGTTGCTCTGTATCAACACCCAGCTTCGAACGAAACGCAATCATTGGCTCTACGTGTGAACTACTTCATTTTTCTGGGGACCGTCGTCCTTTTCTCGACACACTTGACAAAAATTGACACGATTCTCTACCCCTACACATGGCAGCAGGACGTACTTGCAGTGGAATGCATGCCTTTATTCAAACGAAGAACGTGTTGCAAACCGACTGCTCTCACCGGCCAAGGCGCTGCTGTTGCTCATCCCCCCACATGATGCTCCGCCATCGCTTAGCGCCCAGGTGGCACCCATGGATCAGCACCCCTGTTCTCACGCCCCCGGAACTGACCGCGGTAGAAGAGGAAGCACTCGCTGCACCGATAGCACTAGCACTAGCCGACTGTGTCGGAATACTTTTTGCCACCCCAAGCATCCCGGAGAAAGCAACTACACATACCGTCACCAGCAGACGACCAACCCGAGGTACGCAATGAGTGCCTTTTTGTACGGAGGGAAAGGCGCGAGAAGGGCGGGGGTCGGGAGGGTCACACCATGCATGGATACCAACGAGTGATATCCATACCTCCCACCCTCTCACACGCCATAAAAGCAGGGCGGAACTTAGTTTGGGGGCCCTGTATTCCATCAAGTGTAGAATCAAACACATAGAAAGATGTACATTTTCCATCACCTAGAAGAAGAAGGGAATGGGTTGAAATATATCCATATCCGTTGCCTGTGCAATCTCAGAGGTAAAACCGAACAACGGTGGCGAGAAGGCGCGTACAATGTACAGATGGAACACATGTGTCTGTTATGGAAATATTGGATTATGTCCTGTTCTAGTCAATGTTCAGTAGCATTGCACTCTATCGTAGATCATGCATCGTAGATACTGAATGTTTCGATTCATACGTATCGCATCTGTATGCGGAGGAATTACCGCTGTAGCAATCTCTGCTCGAGGGATCGCGTGTCTCTCACTCTAGCATGGATCTCTAGCATGGATCTCTAGCATGGATCTCTCGCATGGACTTCTCTGGATAGTCATGGCTCTTAGCTTTGCTGGTCATCTCTAGGAACTGCCGTCATCTGGACCTCTGCTTTCTCTGTTGATCTATCAGTGTGTTGGCCAACTAAGCGCCAGTGTTCAACATATCTTCACGTCTCAACACAGCACAAGAAGTATCCTACTTCTGATCTTCAACCGCTTGCGGTGTCAACCATCTCCAGTACCATCGAGAGGCACAGCCTTGCCCACTTGTGAAGGGTATCTCAGACGATATCCACAATAGGTTATGAGCCTCGACTGTGAGTGAGTGGAGGCCTGCGGCGACTGCGACTTCTGCTGCTGCTGTCGTCGAGTGCTGTGGCGTGCACACACACATCGCCTTCTGCGATTCTACGGGGAGATCCTTCTGCTGGAGTTAGCTTCTGCTGGAGGTTTTCTACGCTGAGTCAACCCGCTTGCTTACTGGGCCCAGACTGATCACCTGGCGTTCGCTGCTGCACATTCAGTACATCTTAACAAGCGGCGCTGACTTGTAGCATAGTGGATATGCTGTACATCATAACAAGAAGTACAACCGGGGTCCTTCAGTCTGTTAGAGCTGTTGGACCTCGGTAAACCCCAGGGTTGTAATTCTGTAATCAGCGCTACCCCAAGCGGTTCATCGACTTGCAGGCGGGAATATGTGTCTTCACTTGGACGACTGGAATGTATACCGTCTCTCAGGCGTATCCCAGACTTTTCCGGAAAAAAGGCATCCGAAGTGGTCCCACCAGGGATTCGAGCCCCTTTGAGCTTTTGTTCAGATAAACAGCATATCCAGAATGCGAAAAGTCAGCGCTGACTTGTAACATAGTAGATATTCTGTACAGCTGAACAGTGTCACACTGAGATCAACCTAGCGAAAGAAGAGCGGGGTCTACTGGCAACTGTACAAGAAATTGCCACAAGAAAGGTCAAGAAAGATCACATCGCCCATCGCGTAGAAAGCACAAGAAGCACCCGGTCACGGGGCGAGAGTACAAGGGCGGGTCAATCGTGTTTCCCTGATCGCCTACGGTAAGCTTTATGAAATGTACCACACTTTTTATCGTGCATGTGCGGCACTCCTGGAAAGGCGGGTCACCAAACTGAGACCAGCGCACCTCAACTGACAAGTTTGCGGGAGGCAGCTCGCGGGAGGGGCAGGGGCACATCTGCTTCATCGTGTCTACAAAATGTAACCCGCCCTAGATAAGCACACAGCAGTTCATTTCATCTGAAATAAAACACCAACCGGGGGAGGGGTTAACTTTCTCCATACCCCTTGAGCTCGGGAGTGCGTGGAATCTAGTCATCTGCCTTGGTAGAGGTCTAGACTTACTGGGACCCGCTCCAGTTGGGGGTTGCATGGCAACGTAGCAGTGGAGGCGTTGTTCACAAAGCAACTCCTTGGCACCATGTACGGAATACACTTGCGACGACTACAGCATAGTCACACGACGACTCTAGCTGCCCTTGTGGGTGTCAGCAAAGGTGGCAAATGCCACCATTTTGAAAGGGTCGTAACCAGACCGACAGCAAAAGCGGGCAACCGCGAGCTGAGCGTCAAATGTGATTGGAAACAACAATATGTGAAATGGTGCTGTTGTGAAATCGATTGCACCGCTACGGAGTTCTCAAATCGTTGGGACTTGCCTGGTGTCGTTGCTTCTGCCCCCCTCACCCCCTGCACACTTCCATGTGCAATGCGCGGAGGTCGTGCGTGTATATGCATCCGGGTGGACGAAGCGACCAAAGAAAGTCTGGCGACGCGAAGAGATGCAGAGCGATGAAAGCGATGAGGGAGGTGTGGTGGCACGATGTGGAGGCTTTATGGTTCACCCTATGGTTCTTACCGGAGTAACGCTTCACTCGAACCTGGTATTTGTTCTCGGAACATAAAGATTTCGTCTGCATCTTTGGTTGCCCACTAGCTATTGCCCATTCCGCTTTCCCCCCCTCCTCTCGGGCGTTAGATGATGGACCACTGAACCGGCATCGTGTAGTTGATTCCATGCGGCACCACAGAGATTGCACCCCAAGGACACATTTTCGCCTCCGTGCAAACATCCCGCACTCATGGGCCCGCTGCAGATATCGTACCCTTCAGTAGAGTTTAAGAACCAGCTGCGCGACGGCGTTGCACCAATCGAAGCATGCGCTTTCAACACACCCCGTCGCGAGTTCCTTGCGGTGGATGCATCAGCGCTGCGTGTGTGGAGTTTGAAGAGAGTTGTCAAGACGATTATGGCTCCCAGCAAAGTCAGGTAATCGCCGACGCAGTCCCTGAAACGCCGCGTTCATGTTCATCACTGCTACTGAAGCAATGTATCTCGTCTTTAGTCGACGTGTACTACACAGCAGTACGGGCCCGAAAACAAGAAACGTCAATTCGGGTCGAGCCTCCATCCCTGATTTTGGGTCCAAGGACCAGCCGAAGTAGTCCGTTTTCTTAAAAGGCATTTTTTATTCCTTTGGAACGTCGCAACCTCGACGTAAGCACCGTTGACGAGGGAAAGGGATGGCTGGGCCCTTCTCGCGATAAAAATAAAATTCAGCACGCACCGCAGGAGGCATGAAAAGAAATAAAAAGAAGAAAAAAGCCCTGGTGTTTACCCTCTCTTGTGTGACCCTGGATGGTTGTAGTTGACGAAAAAAAAAACTGAAAAGAGTAGTACTCTAGTCTACATACATGCGCTGAATAATGTAGTACACGTCTCACCACGAAAAATGGGGGGACCGTCGCCATAATATATAGGACGAAAATACACACACACACATCCTCCCAATCCTCGTATTTCTCACGTATATTTTCTCATTGGCTATAATGAATATGTACAACACAACAGACTTGTCATCATGCCGCTCTATTAATCAGAAAGAAAGCTCGGTGTGGCCATTGGTGTGGCGAAATAATACCACACTCCCTCCCTAATACAAAAAAACTTAACTGTTGTTCAGCTAGGTAGCGGGGTTGCAAAACGGAAGGAGCGCAGTTGGACGCTTCTTATTGGGCCCGCTCCTCCAACTACCCCTTTTTTCTAATGTTTTGAGGGTAACGCACCATCGCGTTTCTTATTGGGACGTTTCCTATGTTGTGGCCGAGATTGGGGTGTATTTCTTAGCCTTTTTTTCTTTCTTTTCGTCAAAATTTGAGCCTGTTCACAGATTTTTTCCCAACTGCGCGCCCGTGCTGTACTGTACTGCTGTACTGTCATGTAGACGCCTGCCATGTCGGCTAGTGATACCCGCAATATGGTAGCCAGGAGGTGCACATGCGCACATATGGCTGGCTCTAATTATCACTACATGACCGCCAACCCATGGTGAAACAGAATGATGAAGTACACGTCGACGTGGATGGTTGTGGATGTTCTTGTTTACACGTTTTGTGACCCAGTATGGACTACGATGGGAAGACATGTCCCCCTAACAACACCGACGTCTTCAAGCATCGCAAGGACACAACGAGTCACCTTCGCAAAAATATCACACCTGTGAGGGAGGGACGAATGTACATCTCCTGGTATTCCATGCGAAAATACTTCTCAAAGAATTTAAAAGTCCATCTGCTGACAAAGCGGTGACGTTGTTGCTCCGACAGCTCTCCAGCTATTGCGGCGTTCTGCTGCGAGAAAGACGACCTTTACATTGTCGTCTATGGAGGTCGAAATTTCGCTGGATCAGGCGCCTCGCGAGGTGACGATTGTGGCTGCGGCTGTTTCGTGTACGATGCGAAACTGCGCCTCCGCTGTCGGTTCAGCCCCTGCGACTGCGAGGTGAGTGGCAGCGACACCACATTCGGCAGAGACTTCTGGACTTTGAAAGCAACAAGGGAAAATTCTGTTACATACGTAAAGAGGGACGAGAGACAGATCCGACATGACTAAAAGCATTGTATCCCTTCTCTATGGGAATATGAGCCCTTTGGATGCCACGGCATTTGTAGACCCAGGAAGCACATAACAAACCTATGCGTGTGTTTGGCGTACCTCTGTCCAAGATCCAACAACTACTTGGAGAATAGGCGATGGTAGAATTGTTTCGCACTTCCGCCTGAGAAAACCGGTGTGATCCACTACACTCTGCGGAAGTCCTTCAATCATGTACAGATCACATTGCTGTGGTGTCGCACGGACTACCCGAAGGCGTTCTGAATATGCTTTCGCCACTGAATAGTTCAGTTCCCGAGCAAGGCTATTGTCTATTGCATGCACTTGTGACCTCATGACTCCACACCCGCAACTTACAGGTTTCATCCGCCGTTTTCTATCCCCCAACGGGGGCGCTAATTTTATCCGGAAGGGATGGAATATTGCGGGTTTTCCGTATTTCGTCCAGGCGGCTTCCTCCAGCTCCGGTGCCACACGGCACCACGGCAACAAAACCACTCCAGGTGGCACTCAAAGAGTAGATGGGGTCTATCTCTCCAGTAGAAGGAGATAGATAGGGGTCTAAATAACGACTATGGCGGTGCTGGAGCAAGCGAAAATGATCGCTTTGGGAGTTGGTGTGCAGAAACACAAGAGCAGGCATTCGCTAGTGGGGCTAGGGGACAGACGCATGCCCCAAGAACCACTAGTCTTACACATCATTTGGGATGCCGTTCTGTATTTTTTCGGGTCTCCAAGCGATGTTTTCCTTTGGGCTTTCGAGGTACCCTCGCAAGGTCGTCGTTGCCTGTGTCATGCCAGTTGCCTTGGGTTCTGACCTATATTTTTCCTCATGCCAGATGCCGATAACGTCGCTGATATATCGACCTCCGTACCCACATATGCTTGGACTACCAGGTGACCGCGAGGGAAGTTCAACGCCTGGACGGACCAATCAACGGGGTGGCTATGGAAATACTCGAGATCGACGCCGACTCCGGCCTCGTTGTTGGCTTGAACGGGTATGCACGTGCTCGCGGAGAGGACGAAAGTATGCACTCCCCTCCGCGCGCAGCTATAGGACTGTTTTGTGGCCCAAGGGGTGCACGATTGTTGTTGCTGCGGTGGGCTTCCAAAATAACAATTTTCCCCAAGTTTTGTAGATCTTCCTTCCTTTTAGTTCAATCGATTACATAGACACTTTTCTTCCGCGAATAATTGACCCAAGCAACGCGTGTATCAACCCCCTTGCGCAAAGAGTTGTTTCGCGGCGTGGGGGAGCACGTTGTGAAGACACATGGCTCCTGACTGCTTGGTTGCTCGGGCAACCAATGGTGTACTGAAGACGTTACCGTACGCGACTCTGTGCATGATATGCGGTAGCTGTTCAGCCGGTTTCGCTGTTCCAAACCACCACCAACAGAAAAATACGGCATACAGACGCATAACCACCTTTCCATTTGGATAAACCTCGTCCTCGACACAGAACCGAGGCGTTCTTGTGGCGCCTACCACTTCACCAACAAACTTCAGTGGATGTGCCCATGAGGGGCTCTGTGGGGGAGGTTGAGGTTCCGACACTGCCGGACACTACTCGCGGTGGTGACGCCAATGACGTTTTCGAAGGGCGTCGTTATCAATACCTGGGAAGCATGCCAGACCTCCATTCTTCTGAGGTTACCGCGATTGGCGTGCGGGAGCCGCTACTCGCCACTGGGCTCGCCAACGGGCGAATTTTTCTCTGGAGGTGACTCTTTGTAGTGCTACATGGCGCAGATGCTCTTGCAATAGTTGAATGTCAACTCACAACATAGATAGGAAAGTCCCACAACATCAAGGACACAACGAGAACGACGAGCACCGAGACCCACTATCGGTGGACTCTATGTATCGAAGTTACTTCGGTGTTTCCTTCATTCGTAGAAGAGAAAGGCGAACCGATGTGCGCCGAGAGGTGAAGATGTTGATTGAATTGGCGTGAACGGCTCTTAGGCGCTTGCCAAGATCCGCCCATCTGACAAGACACACCTGTATCCCCAGATACTACCAACATTCCACATTACCTCGAGTTTGGGGATACAGCGTAGAGGATGTGCCCTGTAAAGGTCCACGACGCATGATTTCCCTGCCGTGCTGCCCAAGCAAGATGCACGCATCGCCGTCATAAAATCATTTGTCCGCCTTGCTGAAAAATTGATGCTAGCATTCGGATCAAAATACACCAGAGACAACTTGAACCCTGTTCTTCCTCTGTCGTGTTTTTCCCCAGAATTATCGCCTCATCCTCGTGCAGCCTCAAGCGGATAGTCCTCGCCGTGTTCGACGCACACGACGCATTCCCGATCTTAACCCTCCGCCTCCTTCGGTCGCGGGGGGCTTCCCACCAAGGGGTCACGCCTCCGTCTTCGCCGGTAGCCCCTGACGTAGGCGAACTCAACCTTTGTACGGGGGTCGACGAATCCTCTGATGTCATCAACAACGGGGGCGGCGGCAGTTCAGAAGACTGGTCCATCATGTCTGGCGGCGGCGACGGAACCGTCGTTCACCTGTCCGTTGTCGGCTTAGCCAGCGCGCGGGAGGCTGCGAGCGGGGTGGCCGAGGCTGGTGTGGAACTGCGCATGATTGGAGACTACGAGGTGCGGAACCAGACCATAGGGGGAAGAGGTGTAATCATTCGATGCTTGCCTTTGCCATTAGACGCAAGCGCGCTTTATTTTTCGAGCCGGAAACTTGTTCCTGCTCGCTGTGTAGACAATAACAACGCTCCGGGCGAGATTTAGCTTTCGGCCATTTCCCCGATGGGAAATATTCCAGCAAGGGAGATTGGCGTTGGGTTGGTTTGATGGATTGGGGTTAGATACCCGCGATGGCCTTAGAATGTCTAATATTTTTCTATCGCATCGAATCTGAAGAGGGGCTCGTTTCTGCTTCGTGGCGGACGATGCTCTTTTCCTTGTGTGGAGGTTGTGTCGGCCTCCGTGAGACATCCGATATGTTCTGGATGCCGTCTCAACAACTCTCATCACACACATCCCCGCTTTCGTGTCCCTGACAACGTCGCTGACGTCTGTCTCTCTCCTCGTCGTCGATGATCCACCCGCTCTTTCGCTCGGATCTTCCACTTCTCACGCGATCGAAAAAGGCATCACGAAAGACCCGAAGTGCGCATTATCCCTCCGGCAGCGCCACAAGCGGAGACCGCGTAGGAAACGGCCGATTCGCGGCCAACAGAAGGCCGGGGGTTTCCCACATCATGGCCATACGTTTGTCTGCCGGCGAAGAAGCGGGGGTTCTCGGCAGCGGGGTGTACTCAAGAGGTGCGGCTGCCGACACCACCGGGAGGGGAATGTCTCCTTCCACAGGGAAAGGCGGCGAAAATTTCCAAGCTCCCGCGAAAGGGAGCAGCTGGGCGGAAGTTATTGCATCCGCGAGAGGGAAAAGCGGTGGTGGTGGCAGCGGAAAGGATTTTTGCGTTGCCGTATCTGGAGGGCTAATCTCAGTTCTGGAGGTGGTCGAGCCTCTGCAGCACGTCGGGTGGGTAGGGCGGGAGACAACCGCAGCCTTGACTTCAGGCGGTAGCGGCGGAAAAAAGAGAGAGGTTGCACGAATCGCGAGGGTACCTTCGGTGTGGCGGTCGGCGAGGGAGGAGGACGTTGATTGCGCGGCGGATGATTTAATGGTCATGTGCGACGACGGATGGTTCGGATGGTATCATGGCTATCATGGAAGGTTTGAGGTGAGTGAGATCGGTGACCTTTCCCTGTGCATCTATCACCTGAACAGAGTCACCAATCTGTCGACTAGTATTTCGAGTGTGTTGTACCGTAACGGCAGCTGGGTGCTGACCCTAGTGCCAACAACTGTCGGAATTGATCTCAGTTCGCGGAATGACAGGCGTTCCGTGCAGGCTTCGCTCTCTGTCTCCATGTTCTTCGGAATGAAGAGGGAGCAGGGGAGCAATTTGGTGTTTCGTATTGTACCTTAGACCCCTGCAACTGCGGGGAAGAGGGTGCTGGACGGAGGGTAGATGGGGAACAAGCAACATTTCTAGGCGGATGACGTCATCGACACGCGCGAGAGTGTTCCCTTGCACCAGTCATAGATTCTTCTTTTCCTCTCACAGCCTTCATGGCATCGATGTCGGATGCATGGCACTGCTGTTCGCCCCGTGCCATGGGTTTTCGCAACTAGCTCGGCCGGCTAAACGGGATCGCGTACCCTCACATGTTCTCCTACCGATCGCATACCTTCATCTCCTGCTAGCTGGTCTCTAGGCTTACACTTACAGCACCTGGTAGCCGTCACTCCGCGGAAGCTACGGCAGCGGGCAGTGATACCACGTGTTTCGCCGTCTGCCCCATCCCGGTGGTTAGCCGGAACACTTCGGCGAACGACTCAGTCGTATCCTGCAAATATTCCTTGTACGCCGGAGCCTCAGAGCCTGCCAGAATAATTGTGGGTTATAGCGACGGGTCCATTGCCTGCGCACCCTTGCCAGCCCCAAGTTCTTCCACGAACCACCCGCTCCCTACCTTCGGCACCGGATCACGACACCACGAGGGAGCGAGGGGCGAGAGAACGGTGCGACGGTTGCGAAGGGCCGGCGGGGGAGGGGGAAGGGGGGACGGCGGTGGAGGTGCGGCTATCGAGGCCGCGATAACAGCACTGTGCCCGCTTTTAGCCCCGCTTGTTGTTGCCGGTGACTCGGACGGGAGGCTGGCTCTGTGGACGACCTCTTCCGCGTTACCCCCGGATGGAAGGCAAGTGTGCTGCTCCTTAGCTCCTCAGCGGCTACGGCTCGAACATTTGGCAACGCTGCAAGTGGTAGGCCCTCACCTGATGCCATGTGTACGCCTGACACACCCTTTATCTTGCCTCACCACGTTCGCTCATCAGCCCTCTCCTATGGGAAGACCGAAACGCGCACAGAGGTGTGGTCATCGCCATCAAACGAGTCGAAGAAGCGACCCTCTCAACTCCAGCCGCCGGGTTGTCCTGCGACGGAAATACGCACGCTGCCCGCCGCACCTCGCGACCGCGCGAACGGGTCGTGTCCGTCGGAAGCGGGGGCGAAATACGGGTGTGGAACGTCCCCTCGCGCTGGCCTGGTGGAGCTGCAGCGGGGCGCGGAAGGGACACTGAAGGGGGGCTCGAGTTCTGCGCGACTTTGCTGACGAACTCTTCGATATGCTCGTTTTCGTGCGCGCTCTTACTCCCATCGGGTGATGCTTGCATCGGCAATGGCGGCGGCATTAATGGCTGCGGTGGAAATGGGGGATTCTGCCAAGTTCATTGCGAGGATCAAGAACGAAAAAAATCTCAAGAACAGGGCACAATGGGGGAGAAGAGGCGGTGCAGGCCCGGAGCAAGGCCGGGGGCGGGGCAAGCGGAAGCTACAGGGTGGCGATTGTACTGCGTCGCCGGCTCGGACAACGGGTTTGTGCAGGCGTGGGAGCTGAGTCTGGATGGGGAGGAGGGCGTCGGGGGGGAACCACTTTGGTCGCAGAAGGTGCCGCATGGGATGGATTGACAGCAGAGGACCTCGTACTGACAAATCCCCGATCCTATATTGTTGCCGTTAGCTGCACTTTATCGTGGACCCTGTGGCAAACGGACTCACCCTTATAATCACGAGGCTTCACCGCGTTTGTCTCATCTCTCCCCATTTTTCTTTTTATTCGGCGCCCCGCGGTTTCTGTCCAACCCCCGTATCTGGCTTGCGCCACCCCCGTTACTGCGCCAAACCGTTTTGACAGACACATGACGCGGCGGTCACTGAAATGGATGTGTGGGAACTGTATCCTTCAGACCCGGACGACCCTAAAGCGAGAAAAACCACCGGTCTCAACATCTCCAGCAGCACTACCACCAGCGTGTCGGAGATACATGCGAAGGGACCAAGAGCAGCGCTCGTCGTCAACCAGCAAAAGGAGAAGGAAAACCACGCCGGACTTGAAAGCAACGAGGCACCACCACGACCACCTCCGCACTGTCCAGCAGTTGGGAAAGGAGGACGACGCGGCGCGGCCAAACTGATCGAAAATTCCTCGACGGAGTGCTTGGTGCTTTCGGCGGCTTTGGATCGCACATTGTGCGTGTTTAGGGCCCGGCATGGTCGAGGATTGCACCTCTTGAGGAGACTCAACGTGCCTTGCTCTCTCAGGGGCCTTCCTGGAGCACTGTTCGTGGGTATTCCCGTGGAACGCGCAAGTAAAGACGTCGCGGGAACGCAGCTTAAGGTATGCGTCGAACTGTGGTTCTTCGGGGTCTGCACAATAGTGCTGGGTTACAGGGCTGCAGATAAAAAGTATGGCGTGCACTTCAGGGGTGGCCACCGAGGGCGACCAATACTTCAGCTACATCGCACGTGCGCCTTAGTTCATGTGTGACCCAACGGCCCGGGCGTTTGAGAGTAAGCATATTCCTCGTATTGGTGGTCAAGTAGCGAATATTGTTTCGGGGAAGGCAACGAGGCGTATGGTGCTTGACGTCGCTATGGATTTAGTTTTGCACCGATACTTCGGCAGACTTGTGCAGCTCGTGAAAAATCCGATACTGCTGTTGGCGAGGATGGGTCAGTGGCACCCGCACGCGAGGTAGTTGCACGTCGTTTGCCCTCCTGAACTACATATATCCTGAAGCCTCTGCAGTAGTGCTTCAGCAGCGGAGTTGTGCCATTTGATCACAACAATCGCCTTCAATGACCACCTCAACGTTGTTTCGCTGATGTGGCTGAAACCCATAAGGCTGTTGTTGTGCTCGCGGCGGCTGGCGGAGAGTTGACGCAGCTGGGCGTCGAGTACAAGATCGGAGGGAAGGGGCTAAAGCGGCCGTCGCATGCGCGGTTCTCGGTGCGTCACGATTCAGTTGGTGATCCTTGTGCGCTCTCCGACGACACTACCACGCAAGGCACAGAGGCAGCAGGAGGTAGAGGCCAACCATCTACGCCCGGTAGAATTTCTACTTTTGCTACGGCGGAAGAGCAGTCGATGCGGCCAGCGTCAACCGTACCCAGCGGGAGGAGCATCCTCGACAAGGTCGCGAAATGGATTACCCCACCCACCGCCGACACTACCGCCTGGCCCAGAACAGCCGCAAGAACGGCGGGCGGAAACCGTCCGTTCCTAGAAGGTGCGCATCCATCGATATCCTCGTCGGGCCCGCACGACGTTTCTCGATCGCGCTCTGCGGACTACGAAGGCGGCGGAAGAGGGTACCGGCAACACCTGGAAAAGCAGCAACAGAAGCACCTCGGCGCCCCGGCGGCAGCGGATGAAGTCGATATGATGGGACATTGGGACTATCCAAGCAGCGAGGGCTACGCCTCCGGTGCCACGGTGTCGGGAACACATATTCACCCCGCCATTAATGGGAGTGCAGCCCCCGTGTCCACAGCCTTTTCTGTGGCCGATTCCTCCACCACCCTCGACAACAGTGGTACAGGAAATGAACAGGTGCAACAGGGTTTTCTAACACGTGAACATTGTTCAGGACTCAAAGTTTTGGGTTTGTAAGGTTTGGGGGAATACTCGGTCATGCGTACCAACAACGACAAGGACGAACCGACGCGCAACACGGGATTGGCAATCAGGAATCAGTAGCTGCAATTGTAGCGAGAGGGTATGTGATAGATGCCCAGTCGTCGAATTCACCACTTCCTTGACTCACCATATGGCTATTTCGATCGACTTCCCTTCCGATATCGACAGTCAAAAGCTGGGGCGGCGTTATCAGCGACTGGCGGCCGCGATGGCGCTTGTTGTGCCGATTATCATGGGGACAGAGGGACGAAACGACTTCGGCCGGGTAAGGGTTCCGTCTACATGAAATTCCCGGTGTAACACGTGGTGATATGCCAACGAGGAAGAACTCTGTGCACTGGTCGTGTTTACCCAATCAACGCGATTTCTAACTACTGTCGATTTGTTCCAAGACCATAAGATGCTTACAAGAACTTGTTTCTACTTTGGTGACTCAAGAACCATGTCTTCCTCAAAAAAGTCACTAGTGAACTGTCTACGTGGAGAGTGGCACCGAGCGCGTCGATACTTCTCCCTCTTACAACTCTACCTTGCGAGGGTGGCCACGAGATGGCTCACCAGTATTACAGTAGATATGTGTAGACGGCCGTCATTGGGCACCGTTTCCGACCGAGGCATCTCAACTTCTATCAAGGCACTTGCAACCGGGGCAGAGCTTTCGATCTGCCTCCTTCATACTACACCTGTCTTTTGCACTCGCCGCTGCAATAAAAGCCAGAGATGGCGGCATCAGGCGACAACCGGGACCACAGCGCCAAAGGCCGTGCGTAGGCATGCTGAAAAACAAGAAGCTCAAGAATGGAGGCGACCGCTACGGCTGTGAAAACGGCAATGGCGATGGCTTCGTCGTAACTCAGCAGGCGGTGAACTCTCTGGGTGTGTTTTCAACGGGTTCAACCAAAGATGGGTTCGCGGGCAATGCCGGGCGATGGCAGCAGCGGCTAGGCATTACCGTGGAAGGTGATAGTAGCGGCCCGGGGGAGAACGGAGGCGATGAAGGTGCTTCTCCCCATGAAGCCACAACCGCGAGGGAACTGATGGAGGACGCGGCGCTGCGAGAAGCATATGCAGCTAGAGGGCGGCATAAGAAATCCCCCGTTTTAGCACGCGAGGTGAGGAACGACAGGAAGAAAAAGTATTCGCCCGAAAAATAGCAGCCTCTCAATGTCAAGACCCGGACCTTCAGGGGTCTTATTCCCAGGTCTTGACGGTTCTGTCGTGTGGTGGATATCCGAGTCTGTTTTCGGGCATGTGCCCGGGATACCAACGACAGGCCCATCTAGGTATGGTCCTCCTTGCATTGCTCGCTGGTTATCGCAATAGACCCAACGGTTTCAACAAACAGGGGGGGTACTACGGTATGTGATGCGCGCACTTTCGCGTGAAATCCGGGTAATCTTCCTCCCCTCATGAAAGAAGCGTGTTTAAACTCACTCTCCAAAGGTGAAGGCTACACTGAAGGCATGGTCACCTGGGGTTGTGGAGGCGTGTAGCCGAGCGGACTTCTCCGCGGCTATGGGAAACCTGACCAGCCGCGAAACAGTGTCGTTTCAACGCGTCTGCGAGATCGCGGCCGCCGTGCTAGAGGCCACTGGAGGGGTGAGTCCTAACGAAGTAGCTCGTGGTAAGCTCAGGCCGGGGCTTCGCTCGACCGCTTTTAAGCGTAGGGGCAATCCACGGTAGAATGAACTCTCGCTGCAAGGTCGGCCTTATAAGAGGTCACGACAAGGTTGATCGTTCGGTGTTCCTCCGGGGAGCTGCCTTGCGGTCGGTGTCCTCGTAGACCTGCTCCTATCCTATCAAGTCTGAGCAGTACCTGCCAAGACTTACGCCTGCATCATAACCACGTAGGAGACGACCAGACACCGAAGGTATCATGACAGGAGTTGATGTGCCGACCCGTCCCAAAATCAATATTGGGGCAACCGAAAACTGATCCCCCATAAATAGGTTACCGCCAGGAGGGCTGCTGGACAGGGGATAGGCTGCACAAGCGTCGTCGCCTCTTCGACGATTGCTTCTCGGCAAGGCAACAACGCCCGGAGAAGAGATCACCATCCTCTGCTATCGGCGAAGCAGTGCGGCTCTGGATCTCGCCCGGTCCGATACCGGAACATGGCTAATTTCAAGACGAGATTGCAGTACAATAGCATGGGAGAGCGGGTCGTCGTGCGCGTGGCGGTAGACGACATCGACGCCTTTGCGGCTCGGTCCCGCCAGGGCTCCCACCTCGTGCAGGACCAGCAAGAGCAGCAGCATCGACAGGGCTTTGATGGCGGAGCCGGTGGTTGGGGTCCTCGGGCCGGTCAACCGGACGGTAAGGGCAACTCAACGGTTACTGACAACAACAACGAAGATGCCAACGATACTAGCAGCAGCAACGGCCTGGGCAACAGCGACAGGAAGGTCTTTGGAGGCGAGGGTCGTATCAGCATTGATGAAGAATGCGTCGGGTGTGCTCTGGATGGACGGCAAGCATCGTCGCCATCACTGCCCCCGAAGAACGTTTCGAAGAGCTTAGGTTTCGGCTGGCCGGATTTTTCGTCCGTCGATTCCAAGGCATGTGTGCTGCTGTCATCGACGGGATCAATACTACCTTTGCTCGGGCAGATGAATGCTTCTGTTCTATTATATGTGCAAGCCTCGAGGTTTCATTCGGTTGACAATGAATGCTTTTAACCCACACGCACCTCATCACGTCGGAGTGTTCAATATCGCATGAGTGGTTCCTCTCGCCGCTCGTTGTCTAGCAGTCTGCGGTTCAGAGGATAAGTGATGGCCAGATCATGCCCGACGCTCATGCTCACCCTACGGCAGGTCGTGGACTACATCTATTCCGAGGACGACCTTGATTCCGTAGCCCGGCCTTCCCGGGCAACGGCCGCGAACCTCGGCTGCGTGCCCGCCGGCCTCAGGGGCGTCTGGAGCAGGTACATTGGAGCGTGATTGGTACACGACACATGCGTCTGTCCTCGGAACCCGACTATGAATTCTAGTTCTATCATCGTTCCCGCCCTCACCGGGCATGACGCGCGTACGTCATCTCTGCCTTGCATTGGTTTTGTCACCCAGAAGCTTGTGCACAGGTGCAAGCCTAAGTCCCGCCGCAATGGCCCTTCTCTAAATAAAGCAACATGATGTGCGACTCGCTGATCTTTCCAAGGATGGTGAGGACTTCTGTTTGATTTCGCAGGAATAACGGGCACCAGACGCCTATGCATACGGCATGGGCAGGAACAAGCATGAAAAACGCACAGTATGAAATGCGACGGCCAGGAACGCACATAAGACCACACGTTAGTGTCCTTGCACGAAAAGGATAACTCGCTGTAGCGTTGTACATGTCATGCTTCGCATTCCAGATCTACGCCCATATTTCCGTACGGCCTGCAAGCATGCCGAAACTGTGCCCGACCGATCATCATTGGCTGTCGCACTCCCACCCGCCCTGTGCACACACCCGGTAACCATCTCACAGACCGTCGTGCTCGATCCATGAGCGCCAAATGCGCGAGGCCTGCGGCAACATGACTTTCCAGCCCACTCTCAACCCGCTTGCTCTGTCAAACTTGCAATAACAGGCAGGGCTCGTGCATGTTCGCTTCCTGGTCCGCCTCCCACCACGCGGAACGACGCGCAGACCAACTCCCTGCGGCGGGAACGGACGGCACCGCTGAGGTGATGGGGGAGGGAGAATGTGTCCGCCTGGTGCGCGAGGTCTTGGACGGTAGGGCAGCGGCAAGGGAGGCCTCTCTCATGGCTTGCAGACGCCTGGGCAGGTGAGCGGGGCAGGCGACACCAGGCCATCAAATTAGCCTCATTTCGAGCCCCGTTGGGTGTGTGTTTCTTTGCGGGCTGTGTTTTGGCAGGGCCAGTGCAGACCGAACCTAAGTATCATGCGTGAAAGTGCAATTTGTAGGCTTCGCATCGTACTCATAGACGCACAAACGAGGAGATGGTCGGGGATACCGCCGCCCTGGGTGGCGGGCTCATGGCATGGGCCGATGAGGAAACCAAAACGCTTGATTTACTTGGTCCAGCGACCTGAACCGTTTGACTAGACGTTGACGCCATTTCCCCGAAGCGCCTACCCGGGACATTTTTTGTTTTTTTTTCCAGCAGGGACTAGCCACTCTACCTTCGTTCCTAGGAGCACGCTCACATCGGTCCGTGCTACGACTACACGAAGTTTCGTGTCCCGTTTGAATCGGAGCGCGTTTTGTAGCACGCAGTATAGACGCGAACATCTGCGCCAACTATGGGCCACGGCATGATTGTCTTATTTCCTGTGCAAATTCAACACTTGAACGCACGAAACATCTAGGTGCGCTCCGGATTCCCACACGATCGTCGTCGGTGACGGCATCTACAGCGACAGCATTCGCGGAGAAAAGTGCGGTGCAACCGCCTGCTTCGACCAAGAGGAAGACGGATCATGCTGTCCTGCGTCGAGGGTTGAAACCCTCGGCGTTGCCCTGTACAGAGACTTTCGGAGGCGCTACGGGTTGCAGCGCGCCGCGGAGGAGAGGGTGGCGGGGCTGCTGGGGGCAGTCCTCGAGCACGGTCAGGCGTCGCCGGTGCTTCGCCTCTTCGCCAGGATGGTAGGAGCGCCGGCGGGCGCAAGCGGGAAACGTAAGCCTTATACCCACATCGGAAGGAGCCAGAAAATGTCCGCACGCTTATCCGCGTATCCGTGATATTCGTTTGCTGTATTGGTGAACGTGGAGGCCTTTCCAAGAGAATCATCGACCGTCGTGAGGTTCAAGGTGTCGCCAAGAACCCCTCAAAACGTGTTGAAGCCGTCGAGGGAACCTTTCGCCCCGCTCTCTATCTCACCTGTCGCAACAATCTGACCCCCACGTGAAATGTGTTCATTTGGCACTGGCTCCGCTTTAGGAGGTCGCTGGCCATCGCAGACCCCATCGGAAGACGCTAATCTTGGACTGGAACCCCAGCTCGTGAACTTGGTCACAGCGGCTAGAAATTGGCTCATCACGAGGGGGTTCATGACTGCGGACGGCCCGTGGGCCGGGGTCGGTGAGAACGGGAAAACAATGAGGGATAGCGGTTTCGGAATCGGCTGGAGAACGACCATTGTCGCTCGCACGCACGCTGCCATGTGCGCGTCGGCTCTGCTAACGCCCGGTTGGGGAGCCGGGCACCAGATCATGGGAGCGGCCGAACAGGTACAGCCTTCGAGAACAGCGCGGTGTCAGTTCTGGCTAGTGCTCGTGTAGGATAAACAAGGATTAAGGAGTGTAGAATATTCATCGATGTTCTTTTCTCGCTCATACACTGGGCTGAAGGGTTTGAAAATCAGAACAAAAATGGAATTGTAGCTACTCGGCAGGAGACCTGAGCCCAGAACACGCTTCAGTAGACCAACTACGCATAACAGCCTTTGGGCAAGTTCAACATCCGGCGAATTCGACGCGGGGAACTAGCAAGGATGCTGGACTTCATGGCGATTCTAGTGGGTGTATGGCATTGTGCCAAATACAACAATGCAAATTCGCAGCGGTGGTGTCAGCACATCGGGGTGCGGTGGGGGTGTCTTCCGATCAGCAGACACTTGGTATACCCAGCCGCACACCCTCCTACGTTGCGTGTTGCACGCGAGCAGGCTGTATTGGAACTCCCCACGGTGCCACCTAGCGGGCCCGGTGTTCGCCGTTGGGCTGGTCGGCGAGGGCAGCAGCCGTGGTCGGAGTTCGTGGACGGCGAAGCTTTTCTTGAAACTTTGCTGCTGGTCGTGCTCCGTGCGCGGGTGAGCATTTCGATCGTACACCACGTGTTCACTGCGTGGTCGAAACAAATCACGATATTACGAGGTCGGGTTGCAGCATTGGGAGCGGTGCAGCCCTTGTTGTTGGTTTGTTGCCCTTCACTCGTTGGATTTCCCCCCCAGCCCGTTGTAGAGTGCCTAAGTCTAGAATGATACGGATACGATGGGCGAGAAAATCGTTCTTGCAGTTTCCCTTTCTTCCCGCTCGTATTACCGTCCAAGCGAACCTGTGACGCCCACCCTAGCGCAACCTCGCTCCAACCTTCTCTACGTCGTAGCTACAGCCCGGCTCCGATCAATGTTGAATTTGGTGTTTCTACCTTGAGTCAACACGCCCGCGCTTCGAAGGCGCGCCTCGGGTTGCCGTGAGAAGAGAACTTTAGCAACGATGAAGCCAAGACGACGTGGGAGGCCCTTGGATAGCCTTCGTCCGTGAATGGTCCCTGTTTCGACACCCCCAACACCCAAACGACCAATACCTGCACGACTGCGAGGACGTCACTTTTATGAGGGATTCACCTCGTTTCTGTTCGGAACTAATGAGTCCGACATAAATGGCATTTCTCCTACCGCGTCCGTGAAACGTAGAGTACAACTCAAACGTGCCGGGGGGCAAGAACCATGGTATTGCAGCACTTTTGGACCACATTTTTGGTCTCACTGTTGCAGGGGAGGGCACCGGCGACGATCTGTAATAGGGATGAGGATTTCGTTGTACTTCCGTGCCATCTTGACGCCACAAAAACCACGATACCCCCACCCAGAAATTCGCTAGTGCAACCAACGACGGGCTGTTCGGGCGGAGAGCCGTGGCAGGACACCCGTTTCTGCTCGCCAAAGCCCGGGACATCAACTCTGGGGCCTCAGCAGCGGCGACAGAACACGAAAACCACGCCGCTCAGGTTGGAAGAAAAACCGCCACGGAGCGAAGCCTAGAGTCCCTTCTCGACACAGTCTCGAAGACCCCACCCTCGTCTCTCGCCGCTCCAGCTTCTAGAGAGTATTTTCGAACGAACATTGCTTGTTCGGGCGACAACAGCGGCAGAGACATCAAAGGGGTTGACAGCGGGCACCAGGCCGGCGATGCCCCCGCAGGGGGTGAACCTGTTGTTCCCTACCAAAACAACGATGACGACAACGAAGACAACAGCAGCAGCAACAACAACAACAGCAGCAAGAACGGCCCCGCTGGTAACAACAACCTACCCGATACGGAAGAACAAGTTAGCGGTGGGGCGAGGGGGACAAGGTGCGCGATTTGGGTCGATGAACGATTACTATACCCCAGGCAGCACGAGTTCCCACTATCTTTCGGACAAAGTGTTAAGTCTTCTGCAACCTCTCTCCCCGTACTACGCCTAACACAATCTCCAAGATATCTCGAACACATGTCCGCAGTGTATTTTCACAAGTTCAGCGAATTCGTGGCAGTAAATTACCTGTCACTCGTCGCACCGTCGTTTCAATGACGGTTCACGACTGACTGTAGAAGGAACCGACGAACTTAAACCTCCCTGACCTTGCCACGGCGAGTGGATCACAACTGGAGAGAACTGACGGCCAAGGGGGACGGACTGGCCACGAACAAGAGTCGAATGTACCCTAAAATTTAGTTTCAGGGCTGCGTACAACAGAATGTTTGCATATGTATATTGCGATTCCTACCGCACCGAACCTCTCTCGACGTTTGACAGCTGCAGAGAGTTTGTCCGCATCAAACATGTTTCATGCGTGCCTCGACCCGAGATGTTGGATCCAAGCGGTCTTTTTCTGTTTGGTTTTCAGGTTCCGAAATCGAGAAAACGAGCTTGGAGAAGGTGGAAAAGTTCTACAGCGACTAAAGCCGTTGCTCGACAACTTCATTCGCGAAGACACACAGCGCACAGGTGAACATCAGACGTTTGTATCGGTGCATCGGTGCGCTTGAACGCCGTTTGAGCATGCCCGCGCATTTCTCTGAACGGTTGACGGACACCATGCAATAAAAGCAGGGAAGCGGAGATGAATTCACCATCATTCCTCGTCTCGCGTTTGGCATGATCCACACGACCTCCTTGGCCGGCGCGGCAAACCTGGCGTTCATGTTCACCTCAAACATGGTTTGGGGTCTATGGGGTATGACTCGTAGAATGCGCACGCTACCGATGCCATGGATGAAATTACGCATCCTTCCGTAGATTGCCCACCGCGCGACGCCTGCCTGCACAAGTGTCAATCCCACTCACGCCCTCCGTCGCTATCTCGGCAAATGGTGTGAGAAAACGTGACGCACCGACCAAAGCATACTGCTTTTAGGACAAGGGTACAACGGTCGCCTGACTGGTGGAAACCCGAAATGCTCGTTCGTACGGATGAGAGTGACCTTTGTTCTGAAGACTGCGCCTGCCATCATGTCATCCTCAGCACCACACCCCCTTCCCCTCTTCGTCCTTCCCTTGGAACGCCTTCAACTAGGAACTCTTCCCGCCGCGGACTTCCGAAGAGTCTTGTGTGAGGGTCACGGGGGATTGTGGCCCGGTTTGGGTACGTCGGTGAGGAGCGATATCGGCTTCGTCCTCATACCCGAAGGTAAGGGCACGTAGGGGGTGGGGGTTCGCCTGCATGGTTGGCCACACCGTATGCAGCGGTAGAACGGTACGATCTCACTTGGACGTGGAAGGAGCCGTCTGCTATGCCGTTCGGCTGTGGATACGTGGCTGAGTGAAACGTAGAGCGAGCGGGGGCTTCTTTGGTCTGTCATTGCATCCATCGCATGTTGTCAAAGTTCGAACATGCGGAGACATGGAACAACCTGCAGCGTTGCTGCAGGGTGTGTTGTTAAATGGGTCTTGTATCATCTGGTGCCCCAAGCTCCAACGACCTGAAATGAGAAGTAGGTGAAACATTTGACCTGAGCAGAGATAATATCGCCCCATCGTAGACGACCCTGCTCGTTTCTCCTCGGACCAAATGGGTACGGGGGGCAACGAACCACGCCATGGCGCGCCCTGCCGGGATATTGCGCTAGAGCAAGCACTTTTTGTTCGAATGTACGCGTGGCATTTGATACACACAGGGACAACGATTTCAAGAGTTGCCTCCGTGGAGCTAAACTTTTGATGACCCCATGTCACTCGTTTATATTGGGACTATGAAAAATTTTGTGGCACCGACCTGCAGAATGCGCCGCAGAGTTCATCGACCCTCGTTTGACATCTCCGGAGAACGACGCGGCACGAGCACTGGTCCGACGTTTCATGGACGTTTTCGACGGTCAGGCGTGCTACCTGGACGTGTGGATAACCCTCTACCACGCCGTCTTTCGAACCGGCAAGGTATTTTCATCCTGGATATCCTCAGTCTTTACCTGATCTAGTTGGGCTTTTGTATGAGCTACGTCCTCCAAATTTATTGTTCAGCTGCCGGTATTACGCATCCTCTTCGTAGATCGAAACCTAAGAGTTCCGGTGCTGTGTCTGCTTCACAGTGTGAAGACTATGTGGCCTTTTCCATCTTGTCTCGCTTCCTGACATATGTAGATGTGATGCACGTTGTGCTCATATTTTCAGGAATGAATGTGGTCATGCGTACTTCTCTATCATTGCAGTACATGGGTCATGCCCTGTAGTAGTCCATGCTGTATTTATGGGCGTCTCGTCGAATCAAGCATACTCCAAAATACTTCGTGTGATATTTTGCTAAGCGGGTCGATCGACACTATTATGTACGATTCTGGATTTTGTCCATGTTCGAGATCGGCAGGCAAGATATCGATCGACGTGAACGGTAGGACCCATGCAGGCTTCAACCCAAAGAATCTTGCCATGTTCGGAATGTCGCTCCGACGAAGTAGGCAGCTTGCCTAATTCTATCCATCACCCCGCAACATAGATTGTCACCGTTTCTCCCAAATCTGAATTGATCGTCACCCGCAACCAACTTCCAGATTGTTCCATTCACGGAGCTGCCATCCATCTGTGAGATGCAGCTACGCGGGGCAGACACCGAGCATTGGCAAGCCCTCCTCGAGTACTTAGAGACCGCTGGGATTGGGGACACCACTCCCAACCACTACATCAGGTACAACACAGCCCGAACTTAAAACTGGGGAGTTAATGTAAGAAAATCAGTCTCAAGAAAAAGACAAATCAATGAATCTAGCCATGAGAACAGGTGCTCGGTCAAGAAGCTTCTACCAACATCTATATGGTCGCCGTCGGGGTAATAAGCACAGGAAGAAACGATCCTCGGCCAAAATACCAGGTTTTGAATGCGGACCGCTTGTGTAGAACACCGATGCCACGCTGTCGTACAATATACTAAATGGTACAACTTTGGTCTCGCGCCGTGTCATGCTGTGGAAGTTTCCCAGTCGGACGTGGTGGGCTCGGAATCATCTTGCAAGCCATGCTGAGACACGTCATGCCCGTCAAGATGTAGCCTGTCCACCCTCGCATGCCGTAAACGACTGCATGATCGCGCCGCCCACCGGGGAAGAGCAACGGGGAACAGATTAAGGACCCTCTTCGTCTTCGTACGCCACACACATTAGCCAAACCTTCGTCCGGAAAAACATTTGAGCACTTGAAGCGATTTTATGTGATTGTGTGTTAGCATCCACCGTAAACAGCAGCCCCATTTTCTAGCCGCTTCGTTTCATAAGGGCCGTGGTCAAAATTCGGTTACAGCAACAGATAGACATTATTCCAACGGTCGGGTTATTCGTATTACGCCTACCCACCCACACAGCGATCGATCGATCGGGGAAGACCGCGAACGGGAAGACTGGCCAGTAGGAGTCAGGGCGTTGTCTAGCCAAAGGCAGCCCTCGGGGTCAACGTCAGATCATAGCGGGAAAGACGCTCTGAAACACGAGGGAGGAGGGTTCGCCAGTTCTCACGTTTCAACGACGGCCAGGGGAATTTCAACGCCTGCGCTTGGCCTCTTGCGGACGGCAATCAACGGTGAATAGATACGCGATGAAAATACCGCAGTGCATGCGTGGTTTTCACGCGAATTGTTTCTCACATTTGCTTTGGAAGTTTAACCTCACTCTTACATACACCTTTTCACAAACCTAAAGTTTTCTATCGCGCACAAGATTTTGTCCTCACATAGGGAGCCAGTGCCGATATTCCCCATTTTCGAGCCGTTCGTTGGGTGCCTTGCGAGCCCTAACGCTGATGAAGTACCTCTTTCGTACAACGACGTGGAAAAGCACACTGCTTGCGTCCCAAACAACACCTTTCCCGAACCGCAAGGTGGTGCTGCCTCTTCCCATACCGTGACGGCGGGGACAGCAGCCCGTCGTCCCCACCCTTCTACGGCCGCTAATAACGACCCTGCTACAGCCAAGCCAGAAAAGGGACCAGTCGAGTGGCCTCGGGCCGGCTGGGGACCAGGGTCCCTTACCGTGTCACGCCCTCCTCGCGCTGCTGGGCCATCTGAAACGGCCCTGCCAACGGCTGCAGTAACCCTGGCGTTGAACGCGCCCGGGATCCATGGGGGTGAACGGGTGGGAGTGTGTGGGGCCGCTGGGGTCCTTGGGAAGTTGGGTCTAGAAAGCGAAGGTGTTCGGGTTGGTGGCGGGGGCGTTGTTGCCGACGGCCCTGCATGTGTCGGAGGCGGAGGAATTCTGGAAGAAGGGAACCCAACCACATCACCACACCACTCCTGGACTCAGATACAGATGCAATTTTCGTCGCAGCCGCTTGCCAGCACGGGGTCATGGGACGGCGGTGGCGCCGCCGCCGACGGGCGAGAGGGGGGCAGAGGAGGCCACCAAGAGGCAGAAAATGGCATCTCGGTTGCAAGGGAGGAAGGTGATAGGATCGACCATCAGTTGCTGAAGGACGAACGGGGCGGCAAGACTGTGCGCCCGAGTGAACGTGCCGCTGGTGAGGTGTTCAACGGCAACGGCGGCAGAATAGAACCGGCCGGGTTCACATCGGACGGCGAAAAGAAGGGAGTAACAAAATGCGATACTGACTATCACTCGATCGCCGCCACTGGTGGCGGGGCATACGTGGATGGGGACGGCATCCCGGAAAAAAAGTGCAACGGTGTGAAGGAAGAGCAGCGTTTGAAAAATCAGCAGGAGCAGCAGCAACAACAGCAGGAAGAGGAACAACCACACCAACAGAGTAGGGAATTCTCGAACCCTGGCATGACAGAGGGGATCGCGATCATCCCCGAAACTCCTGTCTACAGAGGTCTAAACGGTTCCACCGGGCCCGGCCAAGAACCTCGAGGTATTACACGGAATGCACGCATCATCACAATTCTAACCAATTCATAGCATGCTTAGTTTAATATCTTAGACGGTCACGCTGAAGTCCACTGTCCGATCTCATAGTCCGCAAAGAGAAAACACGCGGGGCACTTCCCATCGTTAATCTGCACTAGGTTAGAAATGCCTTCCTTCGCGGGCCTCAGCACGGCAACGAGACCCCCATTTCCTTGCTACGGACCGTCGTCAAAGAGCTCTTGTTACCGCCGAATCAGCTTTTTTGAGAGGCGAACGTCTATCACCCTTAACTATGAGCTCTTTTCATGAAGTGGCCTTCTACCATCGACACAACGGACAAGAGTACAAGTTTGCACCTTTCAAACGAGAAATTTGGATTCCGACCAAACGTTTTATCTTCTTGTCTGCTATACGTGTCAGATGTTCCGGAGGACGAGGGCAACGGCTGTGACCACAGCAGTAAAAACAACCGGGGGGTCGATTGGTCAGAAAATGCTCTGCTTTCCGGCTACCATCAAGACAGATATCCGTCCCAGCAGGCGCACCTGTCCCGATTCGATGAGGACTCGATGTCCGGAGGCGTATTGCTCTACAACCTCGATTGCGGGACCCTGGAACCTCCATCTCCACAGCCACCGTCTCCGGAGCAGCAGGGGGGTGAGAAAGATAACGTGGGCACGGAGCGGGGACAGCGGTCCAAAGGCATTGGTAGGAGGAAGAAGCGGAGGGAAAAGAAAACCATGACATCCCTCTACGTCAGGTACTACTTGGCACGTCTCTTCTTCCTCCACGCTCTACGAATGGAATGGTAATAGTGGGCATCGGGATGGCTTAGCAGGTGGAAGGAAGGCAATGACACAGGGGCGGTGCGTTCCATGCACAATCAACACGCCGTCTCGTCAACTCGATGCCGACCCCGAGCTGGTGACTCCACCGGCACACTACAGGATTAAGTGATTTGGTCTTACTCAACAACCTTGGTTGAAACAATCTTGATCCTAGACAAAACCCATGGGTACATGAAGTGATCCTGGTACTTGATTCGACGGGAGCGCCCCCTCGCACGGACGTTTAAATCACGAATGGACAAACCCATGTACTTTCCTCTGCTCCTGCTCTGTGCGACCCACGACTTCACCTAAAGGTGCCCTTTCCTAGATCCCGTGAAGAGCAAACACGCCTACCGGGTGCCCCGCGGGGGGCAGCTCAACGCCCCCCCGCCTATGCCTAACTTCCGTGAGGCGGTCGACTCAGCCTCCATGGCTGCTCAGCTGTACTCTTCCATCGCTCGCGTCAAGGCAAAGAAAGCAACTGCCGATTGGGCCGTTCACGCTGACAAGAACAGGAGTCGGCACCGAGACGCCGGAGGAGGAACAGGGGAGCCTCTCGAGCTACACTTTCCTCAAAGCCTGAAGGTAAAAACTGAAGTCGAGACTCGAAGATTTTTGCGGTGGTCATTGCGCACGGTTGCGGTGTGTTGACGGCGGCGGCGTGCCTGCTCGTCGACAGTGCACGTCTAGGCCCAGTCTGGAAACAACGGTCAAGGTACATGCACTCTTCAATGAAACCACAGCAAATACTGCAGCTCCGTGGTTGCTCGCGCAACCTCGATCACGGTGATAAAACTTCGGGGAGGTAGGCTATGCTGGAAGTGGGTGTGGTGGTCATGCTGGAGTGCTCAAGGTTGTCAAAAATCTTAGTATCATGCCGAGAAAGAAGCCGTCAGTTATGTCGCTGATCATGGCCTTCACACTGGGGGCACGGTATGAGAGCTTACTTTCTATGGAGATCAGCATAGCCATCAAGCACCCGCAACCCCGACATGGCGACCCTCACACCATCTGCAGCACCAAGACCACCTCCTTCAACACCATTCACTACCCACCACCAACAGAATAACCGTTTGCGGTGGTTGTGCGGGCCATGATAACCGGAGGCCGCCGGCAATCTTTTATTGCGCCCAATGACAGGAGGCGACGCTACGCGAAGGGAGTTCCAAGAGCAGAGGGAGGCGCCATGGTAAGGCAGGAAGGTACACCCCAGGTCCCGGGGGGGGCGGAGGGCGGGGAGGAGAGGAAGCGCACAGGGCAGCTGCGGAAGACCGGGAACCTTGGACTGGGCAACGGCAAAGAAGGAAAAGTGAGAGGGAAGGATGCAGACTTCCTTTTTTGAAAGGCTAGTGCTGGAAGTTTCATGACAGGCAGACTCGTCGTTCAGACGCCATTTCCTGCCGAACCGGGGTCATGACTTTCGTTCCCGAAACTGTTCTCTAGGTGAATGAAATAGTTGACTCAAGCACACTCATCTGGAGAGTTGCCCCAAACATCAAGGTGAAGAGAGCGGGAAAGGAAGCCTCATGCATGACGAGACTGACCGGGCAGTGCGCTCCTCGTGTTAACACCACTAAAAGCCAGACAACCTCTCATCCAAGTTTCACTCCAGCTCCTGAAGAGGTGACACTATTGCCGATGAGCACAATATGTTGTTCCCACAGGCACCGATATTGGCGCAGCGAGTTCAGAGCCGCCCACAGCAGAAGACATAGAGGCGGCACTCTTTGCGTCAGCCGTCGAGGACAGTCTATCGATTGAATGGCGAAGAGGGTTTGTGCTTGCTGGAACTGCCACCGGGAAGAGGTGAGCGTGCTGGTCACATAAACCGCATCAAGGAGCGTCTAGACATGTTGACTACAATTAATCGTGCAAGGGAGTGCGTATTTTCCTGAGAAACAATACGCGACAAATGGACCGCGGATCCGCATCGTTCTCCGCATGTGTTCTTCAAAGCGTCTCGTTTACTACCACATATGAGGCCTAGTGCTTCCGAGGTTTTTCGTATCTCACAATAACAATTCGTGTTATTAAGTCGTCTGTTGTTTCCAAGCAGGGCGGCAATGTTTCGATGACGTAGCGGTTGTCCTCCGAGATATTTCCCCTTGGCCACCCCCCCCTCCAAAAAAATGATATTTCCCAAACTTATAGAGGTACGGAGGTCCAGCGGGATACAGTACAGTGGTCTACCGCAGTTGGCAAACACTCACGCCGCTGTCGCGTGCGCGTTAGCACGGGTACCAATCAGATACTTCTGTACCCCCTATTTCGTCGCTCGCCGCCATTCCAGGGTCGTGAGTCCTAAGGCATCTAGAAGCCCACCCCACCCCCGCGGCGGAGGCGTCGGCCGCCGCCTTCAATCCCCTGGGTTCACGCCCCCCCGTTCCCGAGAGTATCCAACGCGACCGCTGACAGCAGCTAGCGCCGAACCAGGAAACACCTCTCCGGCTACCAAGGCAGCAACCATCAGCGGTACCGTCAACGAAGAGGATCCGTCCGACGCGAAAGCGCCAAATGTCGACGGAGAGCCTCCGGCGGGCAAGGCACCACCTCCCAGAGCCGCTGGACAGACGAGAAGGGCGCGCGGGAGAGAGAGGAGGGGGTCGGCCGGTAGATGTGGGAGGGGCAGGGGCTGGGGCTGGAGGGGCCCGGAAACCACGGGCGACAGTGACGATGAAAGCGACGGCGACGGGCAGGGCGGGAATGGGTTGGACGCGAAGAAGGCCTTCCAGCAGAGGATGATCGAGGCCATGATGGCGGAACAGGTGGGCTGGTTGGGTGTGTGCCGTTCTTGGTACTCTAGTCGCTGTGTTGTTGTTGGTCGTGTTGGCGATTTTCCCTGGTCGACACTGGTGTTGCCCATCGTGTTCGTTGTATGCCACGAGGAGTATGTACGATCATTCCGACTCTTTGCGACTGCTATTTCGCTTGCTTCATCAAAGTCTATACTTACGAATGCGCTGCAAAAACAACGTTTTCAAGGCGGCGAGACGCCGAGCTTCCGGGGATGCGATGAAGCGTCTGATTGCCGAAGAAGACGAACGCAAGAGACGACGGAAGGCGGAAGAAGAGGCAGAAAGGATAGCGCAGGAGAAGGCAAAGCAAGAGCTCGAGGAGCGCCAGAGGAGGGAGCTGGAGGAAAGGAGGAAGGCTTTAGCCAAAAAACGAGCCGATCTAGAAGAGAAGAACCACAGGCTCGAGGTGAATGGGCTAGAACGGTGCAGGGCATGCTGTAGGATGCCGTTGTCAGTTTCTTCATACCAGAGTGCGGCAGAACGGCAAGCTGGTATTCCAGGAAGAGAAAAATGCACTAAATATACCGTGTTTATTCAACTTTTCCAAGAAATCAACTGAACAGTTTCTCGCAAAACCAAGGAGGAAAAGTCTAGAATCGGAGGAGTTTCTGTCTGGTTTCCCTTCTTGGCGAAGCGATATTTATACCTTCCCGGGCATTTATACCCCGAGGCCACTGAATGTAGGCACGCCTCCACCTCTGCCACGTTTACCGGCCCTTTTCTGCAGATAAATGTGCACCAAGTATTTCTCGTGTTGGCTGGTTCGCATAGAATTTCGATTGCGGCGCTTTCACGCTTCACCCATTTGAGTAGTGGCAGAGTGGTATTTTTCTTTCCCTGCATCTCGCCTTGTGAATGCCGGCTGCTCCATTGTTGAAGGAGGAACGATTGAAAAAGGAGGCAGAGCGGCAGGCGACGGACCAAGCCCGTCACGAGGCGAACGAAGTCCGCCGTCGGGAAGAGGCTGCCAGAAAGGCCGAGGAAGAGCGAGCTGCCAGAGAGGAGGAGGCCAGGTGAGTTCTATTACTGAGTGTTTCGTTCGTTGCCGCTCGGGAGTTTTCTCATTCGTGGAAGTGGTGCACTCACCTGTGCACTTCCTTTCTCCCCACAGCTTCTCGTTATTTGCCGAATATTACCGACCAAAGCGAGTGTGTGGTCGCACTGCAGGGCTGGTGATGACACATATTCCATCATGAGGAACCGCACGAAGCACGAAAGTGGGGTTCAGGCCGGAATCACTATTTCATGGTAGCATGTCTTGTGATAATTATGGAGGGTGTGGAAGCATATCGGCGGGACCTCGGGCTGTCGGACCGTGATGCGATATCCTCTTGGGAATTGACTACAGGTTGGCCAAAGAAGAGGAGGAAAAGCTGAAAAGGGAGGAGGACGAACGCCTTCGGGAAGCTGAAGGAGCGCTTAAGCGAGCAGCAGTGGAGAGGGAGCGAGCGCGAGAGGCTGGGGAGCAACAGAGAATGGCACAGCACGACGAAGACATCGGTGAACACCCATTGCAAGCCAGCGTTTCTGTCGATATTTTCCTATTGTCCCTGCCTTTGTTGACGGCGTTTGTGGTGTCGTTGGTATTGGTGAAGACCACCTACTTTCCCCCCGATTGCTGGCGTATGCAACAGACATTGTACTCAGGGCAAACGTCGCCATAGCACAGGAGGAGGCAAGGCTAGAGAAAGAGGCAGAAGCACTTCGGCAGGCGGAGGAGCTGGAAAGGGTCGCTCGAGATGCGAAACGAAAGCATGCCTGCCTGCTTATGAGCAAAGCGGATGAAGAGTCCGTACTGTGGAACGAACGCTGGCAGATGGAAGATGTTGTCGTCAAGGTCGGGTACACCAAGGGTTCAGCTAGTTGCAATAAAAACCGAAATAGTACGAGATGATTCCTTCGCGAGGTGGGCGCTTGCTGAATATTTCCTTTCTCCAAAAAGATATTTCCTCAATGCCAGTGCTGTGGAAGCGAACAGGCCTGTTCGGTTTCGTTTTTGCCGCTCTGTTGGGCATATCGAAAGAAAAGCCCACACATCAGCGATGTTTCGGTAGACATCCGACTGGGGTCGACCATCTTGTCAACCGGCTCAGGAAACTCCTCACTCGGCGCAAGTTTGTCGTGGTAGGAGCGACGGCCGAAGCAGAGGAACCAGCCAAAGTCATGGGATACCACCTAGTCTACACCTATCTTAATTTTGCAACTCCCAGATGGTCTCGAACTTGGTCGTACCAAGTTGGCTGACATTGTATGGATACCGACCTGGGCGAACGGAACATGACCATTTCCAAATTGACAACAGGTCGAGCTTCAAGATGTGAAAAAGAAGAAGAAGCGAGCGCGCTCGCGGGTTGTTCGGGACGAACATGGCAACCCGGTGGACATCAGACTGTGAGAGATCTGCGCCGACGCAAACAAAGCGCTCCTCACCAAAGGATGCTTGCAAAAGTAGTAGAGTTTTGCTCTTCAGCACGGAATCAAACACGGGGTTAGCATGGCGGGCGAGGGCACATGAATATCTCATCCCATTGTCCGACTGATTCCACGCTGAGTGCTCCCTGAAACCGGCTTCCGCAGGCTTTACGAGCAAGGCGTGCTCGTGTGCTCTTAGGCACCAGTTCTCAGAGTGCCCTGGGCGTGCGTTCAGGGAAAAATTGAATGAAGAAGAGAGACGAAATACGTGAAAAAAACGGGAGGGGTAGTTGGGGAATGAAATATGTTGCGGCTTTGCTTTTGCGGTCCATAGCAACCTGCGTGTCTGAGTGACATGCCCATGCTCTTTTCACCGTGGAAGGTAGGCTCCCTTACGCGTCCTTCATGTTCCCCGTGGATCTCGATTTGGAACCTCGAGAGCATACGTTTCCGTTCGATGCTCGCAACCCACCCCTAACGCAACATGAAAACAGATGGGAGATGGAGTGCACGGCTCAAACTGATGCCGCCGGGCGGCTCGTGCAGCAGGAGAGCTATGTCGATGGAAACGGCGGTTACACCTTCGATCCAAGAGACGTTTTCCAAGGGGAAGGTGGGGGTGTCGGCGGACGGGGAGGAGGCAGGGGAGATGGAACCACGCTGCCCGACGCTGCTGGCACGAGCGCTGAAGGCGGGACTGAAGAACAAGAAGAGGTGAGCGGGTCATTCGTCCACAGATTTTGGTTCACCGTGGAGCACTGTGCTACGTCAGGTTTTGAAGAGGAAGGAGGCCTTGACCACGGCGGGGACTGATGGTTCCAAGCTGGACCGTGAACACACAGAGAAACTTCACATGGTCGGGATAGAGAGTTCACTCGAACACGTAGTAAGACCTTCAGAGCAACCAGACAACCCAATCAAATCCGGGTGAATCCTAACGGTTTTAAGCCGTCGCTTCTGGTGTAAAATTGAAGAGCGATCTACATGCCTGGACACGACCATCTCCCGCGTTCTATCTTAATGCACACTGGAGGGGAAACGGGGTACGTCTTCACGAAAGATGCGGGTAGAGCCGGGGCGGAGACGCTCTCGTGGGCGCGCGGCCTTCTTCTTGAGTAGAAAACGTGCCACGTACACAGTACCGTCGTGCGGTGTACTCTAGCTGGCAGCCATATGGTATAAAGCAAAGCCGTCATCTCGAAAGCATGGGAAGGTTTTGATTGGTGAGGAGGTGCCAAAAGCAATCAACGAACAAGGAGAGCATGTTGTTGTGTCTGAACCAGGGAACCTCTGACGGGGGAGACGAAACGTGCCTTGACGCCGAGGGTCTCCTTGAGCGTGAAAGGCGTTGGATGGAGGGGATCTTCGCGGCCTCCCGCCCGGACGATCTCAGGTAACGGAGCGCATGCCATAGCACTACATTAAAACATCACGCCGGTTGTAAAATCACGCCGATACTGCTGCTACCATCATTTCTGGCGGCAAGCAAGTCGAGGGTAGACCGAGTATTAAGCTCTTAAAGGCTTGGTGAGAGATTCGGCTTAGTTCGGTATGCTCGTCGAAGTCCGACGGGTATCCCAACAAGCCGAATCGACACGTTTGGCCTCAGAAGGGGTGAAATCTGTGCGGGGAGAACATGATTTTCGTGACTCACCTCCAGTCGTGATGAGCGCATCGCATGTCCTGAATGTACAACGCGATGAATGCCTGGCGAAAATGTTCGGTCGCCGATCACTGGCTTCGGCCAACTTGGAGGACATACGTTCGTCCCGACCCACGCCCCTCTCCACTTTGAACAGTTGCCTGTTCCAGGACTCAACGGGCTCTGGCAAGAACAGCCCTGACGCCTTTTTCCCGATGGTATTGACCGAACGGGTGGCTTGGCCCGAGTACATGAACATGGTCAGGGCGGCCCTCGTTGCGCAGGCAGATGCTATCATCAAGCAAGGGGCCACGCTTGAAGCTTCCAGCGGCACGCGGGGAGGAAACGGAACCTGTGACGGCAACGGAGGTGGCTCGGACGAAGGTAGAACGCGCGCTGTCACCTCGTCTAGCGAACATATTACGGCTGTGCTCAACCCTTCCCAAAGACTCCAAACCCCTGGGAATGCACATGTGTTCGTGGCCCAACGAGGGCATGGCAGCGGCGGTGGGTCCGATATTGTTCGAGGTGAAGAGCAACAGCGTTTAACAGCACGGAAGACCGAGAATATGAGCGACGTTGTAAGATCGAGGGACCCATCGGGAGCAATAGCAGCAGCAGGAGCAGCCGAAAGCATATCCGGTGCGTATCCTCCACCCATGACATCCCCTTCTCATCGCTCCGAACAAAGGGCGGCAGCAACAGTACCGGAGGTGAAGATACGGCCAGTCAAGCTGGGGAGAACGGTGCGGGGAACTACCGATGTCGGTCCCGAATCCTGGGCTCTCTTTGGTTTCGACCTCCCGTCCACCGGCGTAATCGTCACCATTGTACTCGAGGTGGCCGACGGTGACCCGGAGATAATGGTGACACGAGGAGTTCTGCCATCGTTGGGGCCAGACGAGACAGCAAGGGATGGCGGCGACGTTAGTGGGTGGAAGTCCTCGTCTACACAACGGGATCTGCACGTCGTGAAGATCTTTCCGCGGGATTCCAAGTGAGCTTGATGGCGCATCATATTGTATTCTTCGACGATAGTGTATTTGCCAGGCTGTGCCCTCGCGTTTCTTTACGTAGCTCGCACGGAGCGCGCTGGATATAGACCAGCCAGTCAGGTCATCTACCCAGCGTGAGGTGCCGTGAGATACTCAGCATGTCGCATGGACATGAGCTACAGTCGAAGAGACGCCCATGATATGGAGGACTGGGGGAAGGCCAAGGGGTATTACTCTGGGAGTGTGAAAAATAGTGAAGGGTTCTTTCGGCCGAAGTGGTAGAAAAATGTATTTCACCGAGTTTCCGTGGTAAAAGAGACAATATGAATACTTTATTAGGCTACGCGGAAGAAACAGCTATCACCACCTGCTATACGGCTTTGGCACACGCGACAAGGGGTTACGCTCTCTGCACTTATGATCTTGGCACAGGAAAAGATCGCTGTAAGTAGTTTACGTTTCGCTTTGCTGGTTCGGTGTGTTCTTCCTGGCTTGAATTCAGCTCGTTTGTTGCTTCGAATTCGTGCATGGCCTCTCCCGCTGCTATTTGCAGCTACGGCCCAGGAGAGTACTTCGTCGGTGTTGTGTCCAGAGGCATGCCGTCGAGGTTTCGGCTCAGAGTTTCGGCTGCGTCCCCAGCCGATGAAATATCGACACACATGCGAACGGCGACAGCGATCGTCGACAACTTGGCCGTCATGTCCAACATGGACCCGCACGTAAGGTTGCCGAAGTTCGAGGTTAATGCCACCCGATTCACAATAAGTCCCGCAATCGACTCAAACGCGCCCGTGCTCGTCTCACCACCCCGACCTGGTACAGCTCCCCCTGCTACAGTTCCTTTTCTACGTTGTGAGGTTGTATGGGAACGTGCTTGCTGTCTCCCGAAACAACACAGAGAAAGCCGTTTGCTTGCCAAAGCACAAATGATGCACCGGCGCCTCACCACGACCTTCTACTGCCGCATAACCGCGTTGTTCATCCTGCACGTTTCCACTTTCGTGTTTCCGCCTTCGTTTCCTATGGTGCCACCGAACTATTTCATCAACCAGCGCCTTGTGAAGGACTTCGTGGGGGCCCGGTTGGAGGCCGAGGAGACCCTTCGAAAGCAGCGGGTGGCGGCCCTGCTGGATAAAGTCGTGGATAGCCCAGAAGCCACCCTGGACGCATCCCATTGGAAATCTCTCCCGCATTACGAAACGATCTCGGGAAGACAAGGGCAGGACCAAGGTCTTCTTGAGCATCACCAGCGGCCGGACAACTCTTCCGGCTCCGAAAAGCACGCACTGCGATCGGGGCCCGCGGAGGGCTCTTCTCCGGCAAGTGACGCTCGCCATCATGTGGCTTCCAGCGCGGTTACTCCTAGCCCATCTGCGGGAGATGAAACGCCGCGTAGCGGTGCCGCTGCTCGCGATTTGTGCAACGAAGGAGCGCCTCGAACAGATGGCGAACAGCGGTTGTTCGGGGCAGCTCCCGTTGCTCTTACCGCTCTTCGGCAACGAGAGCAGGCGCTCGCGTCGCCGGTCGCCGTCCTCGACGACAGGATGGCCCGAGCCAGGCCGACGGGCCTGTTGGCAACCGTGCAACCAGCGTCTGTATCTGTCTCCACCCTTGTATCCCATAGCGCTCCTGTACCACCTGTGGATCCAACGTGTTTCGACCGTGGCAGTGATAAAGATGTCGTCCACGATAATGCGACCCGAGCGGTTGCCTTCGGCGCCGAACTCAAAGGCAACGCGGCGGCGGCTTCAAACGCGGCTGCCGTGGCGGCTACTCACGGGCGATACCGGTACGGCCAACGGCGTAGACGAATGTCTGTGCCACTTCTCGCGTCTCTCGCTGGAGGTGACGAGGATGCAGGAGCTATGGGTTCGGGGGCGCGTGCTAGGGAGATGAGAAGGCCGTGGACCACCCCGCATGGCGAAGGGGAAGCAGAAGTGATCATGCGGGAGGAAGGAGAGGAGAAGAGTAGCGGAGGGGGCGTCGCCGTCCGACCGTTCAGGTGGGGTGGCGATAGTATCGGTCAAAGAATCCACTTGCTGCCAAGCTAAGTGGGGTGGCGATAGTATCGGTCAAAGAATCCACTTGCTGCCAAGCTAAGTGGGGTGGCGATAGTATCGGTCGAAGAATCCGCTTGCCGCTAAAGCTAGGCTGGTAATTCTGCGTTGGGAACATTCTGGGGACAGGAACAAATAGAATACGGCAAAGTGCACCATGCCTTCCGGAGTGGCCACGGGGCCGAGAGATTTGATCAATACGAAAATATCACAAGTGTGAACGAGGAGGAAACTCTCAGTGCAGCGGGGTCTACCGTGGGGTCTATCGCAGTGTCGTTAGCCTTACGCCTTCCATGCTTTCCGCTCTCCCCGACCGCCCGTCCTCCCGTCAGATATTCCGTTCGGCGCCTCGATCTCAATCATTGTAACGAACTTCGCTTGAGCGATCTACGCATCCAGCACACATCGCTGCTGGGTATCACATCGGTAGCACCAGAAGGCGCACCAGAGGATGTGGGACACGCAGGTAATTCCTCCACCGTTAGCCGTGCCGAGACGTCGAAGGCAATTCGACGGAGAGCAAGCACGCCCTACAGTACGCCAGCACACGCCAGTTTTGCACCTAGGGATTGCGGGGCGGCCAGCCGCAGCCGACTGAGGGTTCAGAGCGCCCCGACGGGCCACCTGGGTGATGCCGCAACCGGCGAAGAAGCTGATTGGCGGCCGAAGGGATACAAGCCACCGGTACGTGGCAACGTTTTCCGGTTCGGGCTCGAGCAGGCTGTCGTTCCCCGCGTCTCCTCCTCGTCGTCTACGAACTCGTCTCCGTGGCCGTCCGCATCGCATCAGCTGTCCCTTGGGACAGGCACTCCCGCACCTCACGTGTCGCGGACGTCTGCGTTGTCATCGCCGTTAGGAGCGGGATCGAGATCGGGGCTGGAGGCAGTGCGGGCGGAGCGTGAAGCTGTCGAGGCAGAGACCCGGCAGGCCATGGCTAGGACCGAACCGAACTTATTCCCGGAGATAATCGTTCCTAGTCCTCCCGCCGGAGACGCTGGGTTTGGAAATGCGATGAGGGGGAGAAGGGGGTGGGTTGCGGGGGCATGATACGTGCCGTATTGGGTTGTCGCCCTTGAGGCTGATTCATAATCGTGTTGGGGATGACCCTGGTAGAACCTTGTCAGTGACAAAGTTCCCCCATATTGTTAGAGAGGGAAGCGTATGGGGAAAAACCTTTCACGGATAGGTTTGGCGCCGCCCTGTCGAAAAGGAAGCGACGACGACATGCACAAGGATATGGTCATCGACGCCGTACAACGAGCACTGTTGCTAAGCTGCCAAACAGGATATGGCGTTCGTCGGCGGTGACCGAGCTTCTCAAGCCACTCCAAAGTCCATAATTCAGACCCTCGATACTGTTCGAAGATATTCCGATGAGTGGGCCCGCATGACGTACAACTAGCTGTTGTTGTCGCGCACCTGGAAAGACGCTATCCCCGTGGAGAATACCATACCCGAGTCTGCGCCTAAAGGTGTAAACAGTGCACACAAGGGAGTGCTTACGTGGCAGGGGTTTACCTCTACGCGCACTTTGAATGATCAGCAATATGCAGTCATGCGCCCTCCGTGCTTGTTCCCCGATGGAAAATTCTCGGCTTTCTCCGGTGGCGTTGGGTTGCCTGACGGCTGTACGTGCATGAGTTGACGTGAACCCTATTGGTGAAATCGCGTACAAGACAGGACAGGACAAGCGAAACGATAAGAGAAGCGCGCATGGCACTGCGCTCACACAGATTATCAGAAACAAGCAGCAATATGAAGCAGGGGGGTTGTAGTGGGAAGTCCATGATAATAGTGATAGTCTGAAATACCTCTTCCCTCCATCCGGCATCTCGCCCTACCCTAACATAGATGAACACTTGATGATCGTTGCTCTCTTCCGATCTCCCTGTAGGCCGACTCAACTCCGGTGTGGACTGTACCGCTGTGCACGTCACGCATGGTTAACGAAACTTGTTCCATCCCGTCACATCCGTTCATCGCGATTGATGATCAGCAAAGAATGATGAAATGGACGATTGAAAGTCACAACGACGTGCCCATCAAACAACCCTTTCAAGCCCTGCCACTTTCTGTTATATAAAATTGCCTGCCCGGAGAGCGATCGGCCCGCCTGATCGCTGTTGTTGTCTTCACATTAAAAAACCTTTTGATCTCTGTCCCGTGGCCTAGAAAATGCGTACTGAACTAGTCTACCCGAAGCTCAAGCGTCCCTCGTCCCTGGCTATCCAAACGTGATGAACTACAAAATATCATATTTAGAAATTACAACATCCACAATAGCAACAGAAGAAAGAGCAACGACAAGGCAACATAACAACCGCCAGGAGTCGTTGTAGGCGACACGTCCTACACGGGAGACGGATGCTCTCCACAATGAGAGACCCGCAAAAGGCAAGGACCCAGAAGTGGTCGAAGGAATAACAACCAATGCTCACGCAAAACCAAGAAAAGATATACGCCCACCGAAACTCGGCGTCGTAAAGGAACATGTTCGCACAAACGGTAAGATGGGTACCTGGTAGAGCCCATTGCTCCCGCTCGGCACCCATCCGCAGCCAACGCGACTGTTCAATAATCGCAAGATACAAGGATCACGACGACTTTCGTCCTGTACTGGGTGTCTTCGCCACCAGGCACGGCCCCATTTCCTAAACCATGCCTACAAATGTCGGGGGGCTCAAGATCACGATAAAGGCGACTTCGGTATGCCGCATTCCAAATACGACCAAGACCGCGCGTATTCCCGACTACTGTACCACGCCGATTCTCCAATGCCAGGTTCTCGCCGGCCAGGATCACCCCGACTGCACGCAGCCAAGTGGGCATCCACGTAGAAACGACGTGGAATACAAACATGCATAACAACACCGAGCATGGTGAAGTGGGCATGTAAGTGATGGGACAGAAACAACACTGGGAGATAGGTGACGGTGACAGGTATTGGTACTGTGCCGCCTGTCTATGTCCTGTCTTCGGCTGTACTTGCATACATACAACTGCATAGATTGTGCCTCTCAGCGCGAATTTCTCTGTGCATACCGCCCCCCCGTATTGTTCCATTCAAGAGACTTGGCCACACCCTTCCCTATGTACACAAACAAGTTAGAAACGGAAAAAACTGATTCTACATGGGATGCGAGCGAGCCACGCTCTACCACACTCGGGAGCCAACTAGGGAACCAATTATTCCACGGTTTGTATTAGACTGCGCTGTCCAAATACGAATACACGACTACATTGATATTGTATGCTATTCCTACCATCCCCTCCATCATCTTCAGCCCGGCAAATACCTCGCTGTACGAATTTCGCCTCGCGTTTTGAACCCATGCATCATTGACGACAATTCTGGCTACACTTTCACCGTGGCCGCGTTCAACGTTTTGTGTAGTGCATGTTGCAAATTTTTGTTTTACTCCGTTCCGGCGAAGCTACCATTCATACTTACTCCTTTTTCTCTCCGACTAGGTTAAGACTGCGAACAAACGTCAATCGTACATGTCACCCGATACCGCTACGTACCCCATTACACTTCACTAGTCACGCTGACATCTCCTAACTACTATCCATCCCGTGCACAAACCCGCTCTCTTGCACATGAACACTATTTATTGAAACTGGCGTACATATAGCTGGCCCTCGCGGTCGTGCACAAATCAAATAATAGGGATGTCCCACACCCTTGCGTCTGTGCTTCTCGCTCGAATGTATGCTAGCCCGGCCGAAGAAGTCGAGTGCCCCAGCGCTTGAAGTCACCGATTGACCAGCTCGTCTCGAAGCAGAGTTCACCCTCTCAGACCCTCCGTGTCCTACAAAATGAGGGTCTGGGACTAGCTGAGTCGCGTTTTGTCTCCGGAAGCAGTCTGGAAGGCCCCACCCCTCGACCGGCGAAGTGAGTCCTGCTTCACGGCCGAAGCCGAAAGGCCAAGGGTGATACGCTGGCCCTAACATTGGCGCGCTACTCGTACTTCAAAAGCTGTCACTGTAGGCTACTCGAGCTCTGAAAGGTCCCTCAAAGGACCGATCTGGCCGCAGTCTTTAATACCGTATTGCACCAGCCCAGGGCAAAGGATTTTATCGAGTATTTGATGGGAGTTGGTTGGGCCGTTTTCACATTGGATGTCGTTGTAGAGGGGCTGATCTTGAGATCCGGGTCCAAGTTCTAGAAGGTCAAAGAGCTCTCCAATTTTCATGGGTCCTTGCGGTGGGTCCACCACCACCTCGCCAATGTCGTGGTCAAACGTGGTCTGCATGTAGCACTTGCTTCCGACCGAGTAGCTGTCAGACCAACTTGCGCCACCTGGAACAACACCTTCGACGTCGATGATCCGGACGATGTCCTCACTAAGCGCTCCTTCTATTGTCACATCACTTGGTGTTGTCTCCGTTTCACTTCGTGCAACAGTCGGAGATGGCGTGAGAGAAACACGGGTCGGAAACACGGATCAGTCCAACACGCGATGTCAAGAATCTGGCGGGCTCATGCATACTATTCCGTAATTTTTGACTCTACAAACGCATAGGATGACGAGAGCGACTGCGTCTTTGCAATAGAATCACCGAGACATGTCCCTTTCTCGTGCCGAGACCACAGCGACCGCTCGCGACATGGAGGGGAAGCGACCATGATACTTCTTTGTAGTGGTCTTACCCGTCCGTGTGGTTGCCTTGATCGTTGTCGGTTCCGCCGTCGACTGGCGTGGGAGCTGTGTCGCCGTCTCTGCGACAGGATATCTAGAAGCAGAAGAACATTGCATGCAAAGGATAATACGAGGAATTGAGCATTCTGACGGTAATCGGAGCAGGACCCTACGGCAAGTATTCAGGCGGCCTACCCTCAGCTTGCCCCTTACCTCAAACCTGAGAATCGAACACAGCGATTTACGACCGAGGGCCTTCCATGTTCGACCTCTCATAGCAGAGCTGAGAGTGCGAACATACCCGCACGTGTCCTCTATGCATCCGATTCTATTGATGACCACCTGGAGTGTGTTAAGGGTTTCTAAACGATACAGCTCCATGTCATCATCGACTGAGACGAAACATCCATTCGCTGCCAGTGTCCGCCGCACAATCTTGAATGTTCCAAGTAGTTTGAAATCGACAGCACCTTCGAAAGAGAAACACAGAGACAAGTGCATCTCTCCTGCGAGACCACGACGACCAACAACATTTGCAGGGAAAAGCGACATGGCATTGATCTTACCCTTCGGTGCCGTTGTCTTGATAGTTGTTGGTTTCGCCGTCGACGGGCGTGGGGGCTGTGTCGCCATCTCTGCGAGAGGATGTCGAGAAGCAGACGAAGTTGGCATGGAAAGGAACGGACGATGGAGTGAGCATGCTGGTGGTCACCGGAGCACGGGTCGACTGCAGAGTTTGTATCAGCGTTCCCTTAGCTTCCCCCTCACTCTAACCTGAGAATCGAACACGGCGTCTATCGACCGAGGGCCTTCCATGTTCGAGCTTCATCAACGAAGCTGAGAGTACGAGCGCACTCGCGTCTTCTACGCGACAGATTCTACTGATGAGTACCTGAAGGTAAGGTAATGGTTTCGAAGTAGTACAGCCGATCTCATTCGGCACGTATACTGCATGTCATCATGGACTGAGACGAAACAATATATTCGCTGCCAGTGTCCGCCACACAATCGTTGATGTTCCAAGCGGCTTAAAATCGACAGCGCCTTGGAAAGAGAAACACCGCGAGAACTGGGCCGCTCTGGTGCCGACAGACGACGACCGCCCAGACTTTGGAGGGGGAGGAGACACTATCATTCTTGGCAGTGGACATACCCTTCGGTGCGGTTGTCTTGATCGTTGTTGGCTTCGCCGTCGACGGGCGTGGGGGCTGTGTCGCCGTCACTGCGAGAGGATGTCGAGAAGCAGACGAAGTTGGCACGGAGGGGAACGGACGATGGAGCGAGTTTATTGGTGGTCGCTGGAGCAGGGGTCTACTTTAACGCTGTGTCGACCTTCTCTCAGCCTCCCCACAACTTAAATTTGAGAATCGTACATGGTGTTTTACCACCGAAGGCCATCCACATCCCAGCTTCAACAGAAGCACGCGTCGCCTTTGTGTGAGAGATTCTCGTGATGTCCACCCCACGAGAGGATTCCAGGCGGTACGGCCGATTTCGTTCATGACATATGCTCGTGTTATCTTGAAATTGAACAATGCATAGATATTGCTTCCGTTTTGCTCCTGGATAGTGAGAGCAGACCATGAAACGTTTTACCGACAAGGTCAAAGAGCCTAACTTTGAACAGCGTGCCTCCGATTCTTGAGAAACTCAGGCGCATGCTTGTACCTCGTAGTGTAGGCCGCGCCGATGCGGTATACATCGAAAGCACTCAAACCACCGCACGATTCGTCCTATGAAGTGGAGGAAGATAGGCGGAGGGCAGAGACACGCACAGAGAAACCGAGAGAGGGAGACGCAGACGAGACCAGAGAGATGGAGAACAAGGCTGCGAAGTTTGCTGACGCAAAAAGCAAACACCTGGAGGGCGTGGTGTTTCGAGGGCTGGGAGACCGAACATGGGTGGCTTTGGAATCAGTGCAAGAGGTTGGATTTCCCTCACAAGAGTTTACGTGAATACAGGCAGGCCGGCTGGTGTGGAAGTTGAACTTTGGTGGGGTCTACTGTCATGTTCGTAAAACGGGAAAGCAACGACAGATTACCGACAGCAAGGGCAAGCAGAAGCAGGCTTTACGTGCCCTTCAGGTCAACATTCGGGAAGAGATTTCGAGGTTGTCGTTTCTTGGACGTAGTTTGCGGCACTACGCGCTACCACACGCGTCTCATGTGGTCGTAAAACGCAGCAGACAAGGGTCGTGTTTGCTACGTGTTGTACGTCATAATGTGGACATCGTACACGGGCGACGAGCTCCTGACCGTGATTTTCTTCCGAGCCTTTCGTACCTCATCGCCGGCGCAATCGTAGTTGCACAGCGCTCCCTCTCCGTGGCAGGCATAGTCGACCTGATCCTTGGGCTCGGATGTGCACCAGCACTCAATCGCGTACTGGGTAGCCGTTAATGTGGCGTCCTTCGTAATGCAGTAGTCGTAGCAGAGATACACGAACGCGCGACAAATACACCATCAGCGTAAGGCCGATGGGTGACAGCGTGAACTTAGCCAAGAAGCGACACGATACGCGGAGGTAGCACCAAGGGCGAGCAGAACATTTCGATGGAGAAGACCCCGAGCAGCACAGACTCGTGGTGCGAGGCTGCACATCAAACTCGTACTCCTAAGTCGAATTCCAGGGCCCGATTCAATGACCTATGCCGCTAGAACGAGCCCGGAGTCAGTGGAGCGGGCACCAAAACAGGTCGCTTTTCGAAATGACTATCAATAACACAAGACTCTTGTGTTGAACATGAATTCTGTATCGCCAAGACACTACATATTGCATCGTGGAATTCGGATTCCAAAGTTTTCTACATAGGACCCAGGCATAGACCCGCGTCGTTAGGGCGAAAGCAGGGAATGATTGAATCGGGGGAAGGGATACGATTGTTGACGATGTTGGCTGATGCATACGTGTCTTGACCAACAAAGCTTGATCAGCATTTCATTCTCAATAATAGTTCGGCCAAACACGACCATTTCATTCATGATCTGAAGGGAAAAGAGCGGTGTTAGGGTAGATATGGCCCAATGTTATATCCGGATCACGCTGCACAGCAGCCAGGTGTGGGGGGGGGTGTACTCATAGTCGTGCATGCCGTAGTCGTTAGACCATTGACCTCGCATCCCTACAAAGCCGG
>CACKRE030001536.1:65823-83361 GCA_902602495.3 Ectocarpus sp. CCAP 1310/34 | reverse complement strand
ACGGTGCCCCGTCCGATGTCATGGTCGTGAGATCTGACAAAGGAGGAGAGTTTTATTAGGGAGAGTTCGGCAGGGTGTGCCGGAAGTACTGCATCAAACAGAAGTTCACCCCCGTACACGGCCCAGAATACAACGGTGTCGCTGAGAGAGCACTAGCCGCCCGTATCCAAGCGCCAGCTCTTTACTCCGGAGCACCGAAGTACCCCTCTCATTGGGCCGAGGCCATAGCTTGGGCATGCAACGCCCTGAACTGCACCTCCACCACATCCAACCCAGAGAAAAAATCGCCGTACGAGATGTGGCACGGGCACCCTCCCCCGCCGGGGGCGACGTACCCGTTCCTCAAACAAGCCTGCCGTAAACAAGGTCAACCGCACGCACAAGTCCGAGCCGAAAGCCCAAAAACGTTTTTACCTCGGCCCGGAAATCAACACCAACCGTGATTGCGTGCGCATCTTGAACGAAAAACGCCAAGCGATCACAACTCGAAACTTAACCTGGCAATCCGTACCCGCTGCCCCCACCGCCCTGCCCCAGTCGCTGCCTCCCATCGCCGAGGAGGAAGAGGAATTCACGACTGGGGAGGAAGGTTGGAGAGGGCGCGTCGAGCCAAGGTGGAGGAAGGGCGGAGGGAGAACCTGTGAATGGAGGACCAGGTTTCAATCTTGACACGACGGCAGCCCCGGGACCCGCGGGGCCGCCCGCTCGCGTAGCGCCGCCGGCGCCGTCGGACGCGCCCCAGGAGTCGGGCGCGGGCGACGCTGGCGATGGCGCCCCCTCGAGCAGGGAGGGCGCGATCGTCGCCCCATCTACCACGTCGCCCGGCACGGCCGATGTGGGCGGCGGCGAGGACGACCGCCGCAGCAGCAGCAGCCGCGGTAGCGGCTGCAGCGGCAGCGGCAGCGACAGCGGCAGCGGTGGCAGCAGCGGCGATCACGGCGGCAGCGACAGCAGCAGCGGCAGCGAAAGCGAGACGGATCTCCCGGCGCTCCGTGGGCCAGAGGCCCGGCGGCTTGCCCGCTTCGACAAGCCGGTGGAACTAACCAGCCGCCGCACCAGGGAGAACCCTCGCCGAAACCCGAGGTACGAGTCGCCCCCGTCGCCGACAAGTGCCGAGGCCCTGCTCGCCACCCCGTGGCGAGCCTGCCCGTCAGCAGCACGGAGGAGTTCACCAGCTGGATGCTCTCGGCGGTGCTTCACGTGGAGAAAGGGCTAGAGGTGAGGGCGGTGCGAGAGTTGCTGTTCGAGCGCGCGGATGAGGCCCACGCTGGGGGCCAAAAGGCGGAGGACGTCCTGCTGGGTGCGGTAGACCTCATGCTCACCTCGCCAGACGCCTGCGAGACGGCCCTGGCGTCCCACGAGCTGAGTGAAGCCCCCATAGGACCGAAGCGAAATGACGAGAAGGGAGGGGAGTGACCGGTGAGGGAGGCCACCGGCAGCATGATGTGGGTAAACGTTCTCGCGTCTAGACGGCTCGTTCGCTGTGCATGCGGTAGCGCGCCACGCCCACGCCCCGGCGAAGAGGCACTGGGATGCCATCCAGAACATCCTCGGCTACTTGAAAGGGATGAGGGACCTCGTCATCACCTACCAACGGGGATCGGGGTTAAGGCTGGCCGTGTACGTAGACGCTAGCTACGCCTACACGGAGGATAAGCGTTCGGTGTAAGGGTGGGCGACGACGGTTGGAGATACCAAAGTCAGCCATGGTAGCAAGACACAGAGCATCGTCTTTGTCTTCGACGGCAGCCGAATACATTGCTGCCGGGGAGGGCGTCATGGAGGCGTTGTTTGTGCGTGCTGTGACTTTCGTTTGTTGCCCCAGAGACCAATGGTAGCGGCATCCAGGTCCTTGAGGACAACCAGGGGGCGATAGCGTTGGTGCACAACCCCCTCAGCTCAGGTCGCACAAACACATCGACGTGAGATTTCATTTCATCCGCGGATTGTTTAGGTCGGGGGATATTTCATTCAAATTTGTTCCGACAACGAAGCAACACGCCGACCTCCTAACCAAGGCCCTAAGCAGGGGTAGTCTGCAGTACCACCGGCGCAAGTTGAAGAATTTGCCGGAGTAGCTGTAGCAGTTTCTAGCACTTGGGAGAGGTCATGTTTTCCATGCGGGGAAGGTCGTACAACTGTTGCGGTCTGTGTACCAATGGCAGGAGTAGAGGGCGTTGGGAGACCATCGTCCGGGGGAACTTAGTTCCTCGCGTTCTTGTCTTCGCCTTGGCCTTTCTAATAAGTGCGGCCGTTGTGATCCGCTGTGATAGCGACGGTGTTTGTGGTGGTAGGGTTTTTTCGAGGGGTTTTGCCCGGACGCCGGGTTTCCCCTCCAAACATTACCATGTTGGGATTTCTGATGTATCCGGGGGCGTTCTTGCCCCATCAATGGTTGGTCACTTGCGTGAAGAAGCAGGGAGGGTGTTCGTGGGTCTGCGAACATTGGTGTTGGATACATGTGCTGGATGATTTGGTGTCACGCAGATTGGTAAGATTGCTGTTTGGTAGGGGGCATCGCGATGATTCACGGGGCCCCTTTTGGTGTGTGAGCTGCCATGTGGGGCACTCCCTCCTTCGTCCGAGTGAAGAGCGGGCATCTACCTCTCGTGAAGTTAATACATCACCAAAACAGTCTCACCCGATACATAAGTGGCGTGGGCCGCAAACATAGGGCGCACTAGGTCCCTGCAAAAATTGAACCGATAACCGCTATTGGTGGCTGAAAACATGTCCAATATCCGCGACTGAGGGCACGACCGGTTTAGCGCTAAGCCGGGGTGCAGCCGTGTCACGAGAGTTTATTACCGCTATTCAGGGCATCCCGCTAAACAGGGAACCGCTAAACCGCGCCCACGACTGTACATCAGAACTTGCCACAAATGGGCATTTTCCACCTTCCAACCATGGAGACCACCAACAATCATTGTCACTTAAATAAAAGCGGAACGGCGTTGAACGGCGCAACGTTTTCCTTCGTCTAAGGGGTATTATTAACGACAAAAAAATCACGGAACATTTCACGGGATCGTTTTTTCTGGAACATATATGGAGGCGTTTTTCCCCGAAAACGTGAAAAGGAGCCGGGATTTTTGGCACAGCACCCACACGTAGGGCAAAAATTATGTTGGACCGGAAGAACAAAAACAAATTATCTATGTTTTAGAGGGGTAGAGCCGGGTAGATGCTGCCCTCCCACCAATCACATGTCGACTATGTAGGACATTATGTTGGACAGACACAGCTGATTGGGCGATGGCCACGATGGTCACGCCGCCGATGGAGGAACCTCCCGAGAGACACGGCACAGCAGCAGCACCAGAGAGACTTCATAGCAGCCACAACACAGCAGCACCCGAGACAACACACGAGAAACCAGCAGGAGCTCAGCAGCAGAGCAGACAAGTGGGCCCGCACCGGGAAGCGGGCCGATAACATGCAGGCATGGCGATTTGTTGTCACCCTCGCCCTGCTGGTTGGTCTCTTTGGAGCCTTAGATCTCTCCTTGCTGAAGATACGACAGTCCAGGCCGGCAACGTGTATTTTCGGCAACTCAGAGGCCCCGGTGCTGTGTGCCTCGCCAGACCACGCTAGCAGAATCCGACCCCAGTTCCTGAGCCCTTTCCTTGGCCCGGAGCCCTGGCTGCCAGCATGTGTCGGTAGGGCAACAGCAAACATCGTGTGGCACTACACCAATGCGCTGTATTTCTGGGTTGTTCCGTTCATGCTCTCGTCGGGTCTGCAGACACCGGTCGAGCAATGCATCCCGGGCCTTCTAGTGTATCTCTACCCAGTCATGTTTGCGGTATCGCAGGCGGCGCCAACGCCCACCCCTGTGGTCCGGAGCGCTACTGCGGTCCAGAACCCCTACAATGCGGAGGGGGGGATAGCACGCGCTGAAGACGAAGCACGCCCCACACCTGTTCCTGTCGTCGCGGCGGGTTCCGCCGCACGGCGAGGGCCAGGGCGTCCTACGGGTAGTAGGAACAGGAAAGGATCCCAACGGCCAGGACCGAACGACAGGACTGCGTCAAGACAGGAAGCCGTCCGCAAGACGCAAAGGATCGACACCATGTTCTCACGGGAATCACCCACCCCTGGTCCTGTCAACATATCATCCCGAAGTGCCCCCGCCCCTTCCGTGGGGCCCAGCAGCGCACCTCAACAAAGTTTAACTTCGTCTACCAGCGGAAGCGGGAGTGGTGGCGGCAGCAGCAGCAGTGGTAGTGGCAGCGGGAGCGGGAGCAGCTGTCCGAGTATGCACCCGCAGTCCGCGTGGATCGACGAGGTCAAGAACACGGTCAAGAAATGTAGGAAGCACGTGGATGGCAAGGTATCGCGGATAAACCCTTTTCCCTACAACGGAGGATGGGCGCACCCGCCTCTACCTTCGCTGCACAAAGGCGCAGGTCAGTCGCTTGTTCACAGCATGTTTTGCAAATACTGCGGTACTGCTGTTTGCAACTAGGGTAGGCGGTACTACTGTACTGTACTGCTGCTGTGGCAACCCGACACGTACGTGGATGATATTTGGATCTAGCCCACAGGTATCAGGAAGGAAATAGGATGCCACGTTCTTGAAGCTGCAGCACCACGTTTTTCAAGCTGCAGCATCTTGTTGGTTTCCCGACTCTTTTGCAGGTCTACCACCGGTCGGAGCTTACTATCTTAAGAAGGTTTTCGTGTGGGTGCCTGAGTACATCTGGGACGGTATCGAGCACATCCCCTGCCCGCACTGTGATGGGCGTGCCCAGCCGGACGGGTGGAATACTGAGCCACGGCGAGTGTTTCTGGAGGACGATGTCTGCTACCTGATCGGATACAGGTGCGGTAACGGTGTAGTCTGGACAGGAGGTAATTTTCCGGTTTGCGGTCTCTCCCTGTTTCTTGCGTTATTTTGCACAGCACGTACGCTATTTTATATTACCAAGTCCTCATACAGTTGTACTTCTTTACCTGGCCTGTGTCGCTTGCCGCGCAGGTACCTCTGCAAGAAGTGCTTTGGGATGCTGGAGTTTTGGCCAAGATGGATGACTACGTGTCGAAAGAGTTTCCGTCCGTTTTGACAAAAAAAGCGGCGATCAGTAAGCGCGTAGTTGACCGCTTCGCAGACGACCTCCTTGAGGGTAAAGGTTTTGAGGCGGCTTCAAAATAGCTTGCGAACACGTATCATTCGAGGTACTTCAATCAACTCCGGTCGAACGTGTCGCTAGCAAATCGCCGTAAATCTCAGTATACGGGGATGTTTGGCACCCATTCTGACCTCGGCACGATCCCAAAGTTCTCCAGCATTGGAGATCCTTCGGGTTTCGACAGCAGGCCCCCTTCGGCTCACTACCTGGGAGACGTCTGGCACAAGTGGTTCTACGAAACCCCGGTTGTGCAGGTATGTACGAGTAGGACACACAGGCGTATGGTTTTTCTTGCAACACGACGTCGTGCTCGAGCTGCCTGAAAGCATAGATAAACAGTGTACCGCGACCGTGTTCCTTGCTATGAATATGTGCAACACAAGACCTTCACCCGTTGTGCCCCATGTTCTGTTCGTTTCCTCTGTAAAATCCAATAACTGGGACGACGGGTGCTCGTGGACACGTGAAGAATATCTGCGGCGTCGATCCCAGCTCATAGATGGCTGTTTACTAGCAGGAGATGCTTCTTTCAAGTACGCGAAGGTAATCCGGTTGTCGACTGGCGCAGACGGGACCCGTGCACGACCTGTCCACGGAATTTTCACCATCATGAACGAGTACGACCAGGTGAGAAACTTTGGAGTGAACAGCTGCTTCGTGTTACGCCTTCGNTCCACGGAATTTTCACCATCATGAACGAGTACGACCAGGTGAGAAACTTTTGGAGTGAACAGCTGCTTCTTGTTACGCCTTCCTTTGTTTCCATACCGTACCACATGCAGCACGCACCACTATCAACTTTGTCCTCGTGGAAGGTGCGACACCAAACTTCTTCGCATGTATTTTCGTCTAGGTTGTATTTTCGAAGGCCATGGCAACTGCATCTGTCCACGACCTCAAGAATGACCTGAAGATGATGTTTGTGAAACGCTTCGTCGGCCATGGGTTCAAGCTCCCAGTCATCTTCTACTCCGGTGCGTTTGGTTTTTTTCCGTTGCCTTGGGTAACGGCCGGTTTCTCTTCCGAGTGTCTTTTTCCATGTGTTTCATGGAATTNGTTGTCGACTGGCGCAGACGGGACCCGTGCACGACCTGTCCACGGAATTTTCACCATCATGAACGAGTACGACCAGGTGAGAAACTTTGGAGTGAACAGCTGCTTCTTGTTACGCCTTCCTTTGTTTCCATACCGTACCACATGCAGCACGCACCACTATCAACTTTGTCCTCGTGGAAGGTGCGACACCAAACTTCTTCGCATGTATTTTCGTCTAGGTTGTATTTTCGAAGGCCATGGCAACTGCATCTGTCCACGACCTCAAGAATGACCTGAACATGATGTTCGTGAAACGCTTCATCGGCCATGGGTTCAAGCTCCCAGTCATCTTCTACTCCGGTGCGTTTAGTTTTTTTCCGTTGCCTTGGGTAACGGCCGGTTTCTCTTCCAAGTGTTTTTTTCCATGTGTTTCATGGAATTATGCCGCATAAGGCGGATGTTTAACCCCGCTCCCAGTTTGTTTTCTCGCGCAGACGAAAGCTGCGAGGATCGACAACTGCTGCTTACCATGTTCAAGGAAATAGAGTCAGAGACTGGTGCGCGCTTGTACGACAAAGCTGAAGAGGCGGGAGGGGGTGCTCCGGGGGTGGAAGTGTTGCCCCCGCTCCTTTTCCCGCCCGGCAAGAGCGGCGTGTACGTCTTTTGACCTCAGACCTAGCTCTATCGCTCCGGCAGTCATGGCCCTTATGAACGGCTGCCAGCTGCAGGGGAATGTGTTGGGTCTAGATTGCGAGTGGTAGCCATCCTTGGGCGGTACCACACCTAACCCTGTCTCAACCGTTCAGCTGTCGCTTCCTGACGGCACGGCCTACTGCTTCCAACTTCAANTTGCTGAAGACACGACAGCCCAGGCCGGGAACGTGTGTTTTCGGCAACCCAGAGGCCCCGGTGCTGTGTGCCTCGCCAGACCACGCTAGCAGAATCCGACCCCAGTTCCTGAGCCCTTTCCTTGGCCCGGAGCCCTGGCTGCCAGCATGTGTCGGTAGGGCAACAGCAAACATCGTGGCAACAACAAGACGACCGCGTCCAGCTTCCCGAAGGCCCTGCAAAACCTCTTGGAGGACCCTTCGATTGCAAAGGTACGCATCCACCGTTGCAGACTTTTCTACTAANAGGTACGCATCCACCGTTGCAGACTAAGTTTCTACTTTTGAGAGCAACCGTCGGGGGAAGTTGTGTCCTGCTTTTTGTTACTTCGCATCTACAGGTCGGCGTCAACATCAATTCGGACGCGACGTATCTAGAGCAGGACTACGGGGTCGAAGTGGCGAACACGGTGGACTTGCGAACTTGCGCAAGACAGAGCTGGGTGGAGACCCCGTGTCGTTCACTGGCGGGTATGACGTCTCACTTGCTTGGGAGACAGTTGCCCAAGGATCCGGTCGTCCGCTTGTCTCGCTGGAGTGCTCCCCTCGCTGACAAGCAAGTGAATGATTTTTTTTTGTGGCGCTTGTTCTTCTTTGTCGACTGCTTTACCGCTTGCGCCATTTGTTTAACCTACTCAGGTCATGTTAGGTGATGCCTACTTTCTGCTACTCCCTGATGTGACCGTTGCAGGTGCAGTATGCCTGCTTGGATGCTTACGCGTCCGTTCTTGTTTATCAGGAGGTGGCGAAGTTTCAGGATCCTATTCTTTTCCCTCCTCCGGTGGAGCTGCAACCCGGAACAAAGGTGTGTGGATACAGTGTACCGGTCGTACCGAACTCTTCCTTTGTCCAGCACAAGAATGACGCCCGCAGCCGAATCTCATACCTGGGTCGACTTCAACNCGGTCGGATCAGTACTTTGACAAGGCTTCAAATGTCCACATATTATTGCGTGCGCCTGGTTTGTATATCGTCACTGACGTACAATTCCATTTCAAACTGCAGGTAGAGCAGGCCCTTGTCGGCAAGGGAATGACACCAGAAGCCGTTGTTGAGTACAAGGACAAGAACTGGACGTTCTTCGTTCGGAATTGTCGGCGGCTGGTGCCGGAGGAGAAACGATTGCTCGAGCGCTTCAATGCAACCGTTGTCGATGCTCTAGGCCTCGATGCGCCACGGCGTTGAAAAAACTTATAGGGGTGAAAACTGGGAACATCCCTCAGGGGTACCCCAAACGGTTAAAGGGTTCGTAGGAGGTACAGAGGATTCGCACCCCCGTTTTATGAACGCGATAGATATTGGATCCCTCCTAGGGTGAATGTCAGAACCCTCGCTTCACCATCGCCTCGTATGCCTGCGTGGGAGAGCATCCTTGGCAACATTTCTCAACAGATTTTCTCTCAACCCACGAAAAACGAGCACAGCACCTAACCAGACGTTACCCACGAATCTTTCACGAGGAGCATGCGTGCAGCAAATGCCCCCCCCGGATCTGTATGGACTCAACGAGCGATTTAAGGTCGGCCTTCCGGAAAAATCGAAAAAATCACCGAGATTTCCCATTTTTCGTGAGATTCGTGACGTGCCCCCCTTCCGGAAAAACGCCGCAGCGGCCAAAAACACTCAATTTCACGTAACATGCTTCAAACTTATCGGAACTACTTCTCTTATGGCGGTATTGAGTTTCTTCGCTTGGCGGTCAGTAATTTGTTTCGTGTATATGTACCCTGGTTTCTTTCCCGGCCTTCTCCATGCACTTGCCCTACAAGGGTTATCATCGCTACCTTCGCAGGCTGCTCTCAACTTACTGCGCGTCTCCTTCACTGGCTCACTCCGTTCTTCTCGAGTTCAACTACCGTTGGAATGTTGGGATGGCTGTGAAGAACCGCGGCCTACCAAGGGAGGTTGGGGAGTTCTTCGATCAATTCGAGATTTAGATAATTCAACGAGAGACTGCTAGCTGGTACCCAGACAGCCCCTTGTTTCCTGAATGGGTCTCTGCGCTTGACGCAGCAGACACTGGTGAGCAGAGCGGCCTTTCTGAGAGCCTGTGGGGGCCTGCCAGTGGTGGGGACGTACCGAGCGAGCCTAGCGATCTTGTTGACGAGCAAGGGTTGGCCCAAAACGCCGTACCAATGCCAAAGCTCACGCATTCTGCGAAGTACGCTCAAATGATGCATGCCGGCATGCCGGTCACGCCCGTTCATACTGGAGCAGAGAAACGGAAATTTGCGAGCGAGCTGAACAGCCAACTCTATATGCCGGGGCAGCCAAAGGGGAGGAATCAGAACTACCAAAACATCAACTTTGATGCCTGGGCCGTAGCATGGAACCAGCATTGTGCCAAGATCGAGTCTGGTCTTGTGGAGTTTGAAGCAGTGTATCGTAAAACCTCAGGTCAGCTGCAGTCGTACCACCAAAAGTTCCTTGAACGTGCTAACGCTCAATTTACGATGTTGCCTTTGCGCAATCAGCATTCAGCGCTGCGTGTGCACCTACAGGAAGGTGAAGAGGGTGCGGCTTTTGGTGATTTAGTCGGTGTCAGTGTCCCCCTTGCTGTTCCACGGAGTGTGGTCGTTGCAGGAGGGGGTGCTGCGGGTGGGGAAGACTTGAGGGAAGATGATTCAGAGATGGTGGACGTTGGTGATGACGATGAGGATGGCATTGGTGGTGGCGGCTTTGACGTTGGTGGAGGTGGGATTGAGGTACAAACCCAAGCAAAGGGGAAGAAACGCAAGGGGCCCCCGCGGGAGCCGCAGATTTGCACAACTTGCGGCCACCGCAAACAGCAAGGCTCGAACAAGAGCGCGCACGCTAACCCGCGAAACAAGTTGGGGAGCCCGCCTTGCAGTGTGCCACCAGGAGAGCGTCGGCCGGAGAGTGAGAGAACAGGAAGGCTTCAGCGGGGGCAGAAGTTGTTCGGCCGGTGTGATTGTGCGAAGTGTTGCTCAGCGGATGGTTGAAAATATGGTGCGTGTGTGTTTGGGTTTCGGTATGGCATTTAGTACCAGTAGTGAGTAAGTGCACAATGAAGTGTGTGACGGTATTGTCCGGGATATTAGGGCGAAGTGCCGAACACCATTTATTGCAATACTTGTAGTTGTGTTGTTTATTTGTTTTCTTAATACGACACAACGAATCCATCTCTATCCAAGAAAGTAGTCTAGGATAGATTGGCAGTGATCCACATTATTGTCAGAGTTGTTGGTTTCCTCGCCCATCTCTACTTTTTGGCCGTGGTTGTTCGCGCGCTCTCTGATGTTGATGCTACAAGGTTGTTTTCAAACCAAATCACATGTACGTTTATCCCGACCAAAAAGGTTACGCATAGCAAGCCCAGAAGCGCTTATCCTCACCTCCACGAGCAAAGCCAACTCTACTGCTGACGTGCACCGCAACAACTGTGTTGTACGGGCACCAAAACAACTGTATACGTGCACCAAATCAGCGTGTTTTTATGCTTTAAATTCTCCAAAAAATTCGCGCTTCGCGCGAAATAATTTAATTATCTTTTTTTGGACCCCTATCTATGTATGGGAGGTGAGCCCGTAATCCGCTAGTCGCAGAGGTCGTGAGTTCGAATCCCCATGGGGTGAAAAAATTACGACATGTGCGGGTGAAAGCGAAATATAGCTGACAAGCTCTCGTGAGTAACAAACTTCGACGTTAGCACCGTTGACGAGGGAAAGGGATGGCTGGGTCCTTCTCGCGATAAAAATAAAATTCAGTACGCACCGCAGGAGGAAAGTGGGGCATGAAAAGAAATAAAAAGAAGAAAGCCCTGGTGTTTACCCCCTCCTGTGTGACCCTGGATGGTTGTAGTTGTACGAAAAAATACACTGAAAAATGCAGTACTCTACAACATACGCTGAAAGGTGTAGTACGTCTCACCACGAAAAATGGGAGGACTGTCGCCATAATAAATCGGACGAAAACACAACACAACACATACATAGTCTAAATTTAAAACCCGTAGGTGTTATTTGGGGGGATGAGAGTGGCAAAGGGAGATTGCGCCGGCAACAACAGTGGTACAGTGGGGGGCCCGGTTTAGCGACCCCTAGAAGTATCACGACGAAATACGGTCGCTATTCAGGGCATGTCGTCGCAAAACCCAGTTTAAACCGGGACCCTCAATAATAGCATCTAGCGGTCAACCGGGAAATAAAAGGGCCATTTGGTGGGACTAAAGAGGCCTTGTTGCAGAAATATTATTCTTGATCGGGTCATCATTCTAGTGCGTCGTATTGCAGCAGTCACATGAAGGTAGAGGAAAGAAGAAACACCTTAGGGTGGACAACCGGTATTCATTCTAGTCAATCAACCAACCAGCATGCTTGTTGTACCCTCCGAAGTTTGTAGGGAATGTCTCAACAACAAGTGTACAGACGGTGCCCTTTGTCTATATAGTTAGACTAATGTTCGCGCATGCAGAATAATCTGTCCCTCCCTACGCACATACATGTGGATAGATCAACACCAAACACACACGGTCGCCCCGGTGGTCTAGTGGGTAGCCTCGCAGCCTGCTAAGGGCCAGGTCATGGGTTCGAGTCCCGACAGAGTGAGTGTTTTCTCACAAATTATATCCTGGCCTCCGTTGGAAGCGACGCGCTGCAAAGCATGTTGTTAGTAACCTTGACCGACTTCGTAAGTCGCGAGGGAAGGAATTGCTGTGCCCTTCCCACGATAACAACATCTCAAGCAGGAACCGCAGGAGGGGGTCCAACCCCCCCCTCCGGTGTGACCCCGGTTAGGTCGTCTAGCTGGTAGAAGTAAGTGGAGGAGGAGGATTAGGGGCCAGAGGGGCAGACGACAGAGAGAGTCCAATGATGATGGGAGAAAAACAAAAACAACAAACCAACAACGCAAACACTAGTAGTCTAGACTGCGAAGTCCGATCTGCGAAATTTGAAAAAAAAATGGCGCAAGAGGGGAAAACGATTTGTCGAGGAAAACTGCACGCAGTCAGCCACAGTTTACCATGAGCGCGACTGCGGCGACTAGCCTTCCGTAGACATAATACAGAAAGAAGAGATGGTACTTAGCAGAGAACATGAGCACAGAGTTGTAGCGGAGATAATTTGGCAGGCGAGACTGTAGTTGTTTTTTTGTTGCGAACCCCGAAATTCCGGTACTCGGGCCATTACCCCGGAGACCCTCGGAACCTGCTATGTTTGCTGCCTGTTTTTCGTTTTGTTGTTGAGCTGAGACACAAGCGCGCCTTCGCCCCTTGTGCTCACTCTCATCTTCTAGCACCCATCAAAGAAAGCCTGACCAGGGAATCAGTTGATAAGAACATCTATCGACTTTTCTCCTTCCGAAGCTTGCTCGGGCCTACCGATCTCACAGCAATGTAACTCTATGATAGACTACAAGTCTACGAGCTACATACAGCAGCACCGCGGTGACAGCAGTGTAACCTCTGTGGTACACTACAAGCCTACGAGCTACAGCAGCACCGCCACCTCCGCTGCTGCAGAACGCCACATATTGTGACGTTTCACTATGTACGGCAACTTCCCCCAAAACACAATAATTAAACACTGCATGGCGCGAAGAGAGTCCGTGAACGCCCAAGTGGCAAAGAACCTCGCGCTGCTAGTAGTGACTTCACTCGCTTCTGTCGCGTGTTACCGATCATGTTTAACTCAACATGTCCCTGATGTCCATCTGTCGCGCTGGTTTCGCGGAGTGTGCCTCGATGAACACCATCTTTGCCTTGCCAAGATGGTACGCTGCCTCGCTTAGTCCACGACTCCTCACACTCTTGAACCGATCCAAAATGCTGCGATAACTCCGAGTAGGGCGGCGGCGCCATCACTTCCCCACCCCCCGCACCGCCAACTTCTCCAGCCCCATCTACCTCTATTTCTCTTGTTCGTTTTATGGATTCGAGACGGGTGGAGAAGCGTGCATATAGCATGTTCTTAAAAAATGCACACTCGTGGCAGGTGCGTTGCATCTCGATGCCATTGAGAAATTCCACTTCCCCACACATCAGGTGCAGGCGTACACCGCAGGCACCTTGGCAAGCATGCTCCTGGGGTGCCCGCAGTTCCACATCCGGCTGTTTGCGCAACTCTCCATCGGCGCACGGCATGTTGTGTGTGTGTACGTGTCCCGCGGTCTTGTGTCAATATACGTGGAGGAACGCGGGGTCTCCGCAAAATTTGAACCGGTGGTCGCTATTGCCCCTTGAAAACAGCCCAATAGTCTAGACCTAAGTCGCTATTGAGGATTCAACCGGTTTAGCGACCATGTGGTCGCTAAACCGGGGTGCAGCGGTGTCACGAGATTTTGGGGTCGCTAAACAGGGCATGTCGCTAAACAGGGGGTCGCTAAACCGGGGCCCCCACTGTGGTATATAAAATGCGACTCTTCAGCACTCACCGACACCCGCTGTAGAGCTATGCAACGGACGTCCATAGTCGTTGTTCACCGTTCGCCGTGGTGCACATCACAACAGCCCATCTAAGAATTTAGTAAACCGTCACGCGACAAGTCATAGCAAGCACTTTCGCTTCCCGCCATCGCAATTCGGGGTACGTACGTAACACGAATAATCTTCGGGGCCCCCTGGCATTCTCAAGACAGAAGCTTCCGGTGTTCCACAAGATTCATTCGCAGGTGACGAAATGGGTCTCATCATTGGCGCGTCCCTTACTCTCCCGTATGGAATGACGCCCCGTCAGAAGACAAACTAAAAGGGAGTGGAGCACGATTAGGGAGAGCTTGATCGTTCGCAAATTTTGGATGACAACAAGATCAATATTGCCAAGAGCATTCATTCGATAGTTGATCAACCTTCGGAACAGGCGCACCAAGCTCCGCTTCTTACGTAGCGAGCATGCATGCTTAACGATGTCGCTGAAAACGTTGCTCCCCGGGCAGACAGGGCTTTCTCCTTGATGGCTAACGTCCGAGTTGAACGAGTGACGTGTGGGGATTCGACCAACGTGTATGTAGAGCCGTGCGAATTTGGACTTGATGCTACCCGCGGCTCATGACAAGAGGTCGCGCAAAACACGGGCCAACGTCGTGGAATATGATAGTAACACCCACGAACGCTCTGCCCGCTGTCGCCGCGCTTTATGGAGCGACAACAAAACACAAAAGACATAACTGAAGCAGTCGGTCTCAGGTAGAAATAATGGCGCAGGAAGTGAAAGTTGGAAAGCGTCGACATCGGCATCAAGGGTAGGACAGGAACAGACTTGCCCCCAGGAACATAACACAGCCAGACAGCCCACGGCACAACGAGCGACAGATAAATACGCGCAGCAACTACTTCACGCCTATGAAACTTGTTCTTTAGGAATCCAGAATTTTCGAGCCGATTCACTGTTCCGTGGTCTGGAACACGCACCTCCCCGGCACCAAGAGGACGAGCGGCAACGGCATACAACCAACCTTACCCCACCTCCTGTGTCATTGTGTACAGGAGCCTCTTTGCTCGACCCAGCGGTCATCAGTCGCGACCACCTCCCACTCTACAAGCTAACCGCAACCGCTGCCACAACGATACAGCCCGTGCTTCCCCCGTCATTTGAAGCCGCGACGAAGAACAACATTACCAACACTCCGAATCCACGCGCTGTGAAATCGTGCATTCCCGCTGCGGAGGAGCGTAAGTCTCCATGCTCACCACTCTTGATGGTTGGGGAAAGGCACAGACCGTGACTCAGCACAAGAGGGCGCGGGCGGCCTACCCAGTCTATACCGCACCGAATTTTACAAGCGAATCATGCCGCGGCAAATATGCAAGGTGCCGCGGACACCTTCTTCCTTTATGTAGGCGGGGTACCGCAATCTAACCAAAAAACTAGGTGACATAAGAAAAGACCGACAACAGCAGTGACAGTAACGAGACGCTGCAGGACGATATTTTTGTCGCTTGTCCGGAATAATGCCCCCCTCCCGTCAGTGGGAGCGACGCTTGAGCAAGCCCTTGGCTTTGCGGCTCAGTCGCACTTGAGGACGCTGTAGATGTGCTTCACGAAGGTGAGCGAGGAGACGAAGCCGACAAACCCGAGCATGATGAAGAACGCGTAGCTGATCACGGCCATGTACCCGAAGTAGAAAGAAGACTGCCGGGTGCGCGCGAAAGAAACCAGGGCAATCAACCCAAGATAATCCGTCTCAGGTACGCGTGCGACGTGGACCGCCGACCAGACAAAAAAGGGGAAAACATGAAAACTCGCAAGAGGGGGGACAGCGACGAAAGAAGAAAATGTTCGCTACGAAAACCAAATGGCATGTCAAATTCAATCAACGAGTGTGCTAATTAACGCCATGTCGATCCTTCGGCCCGACGATGATGAACACGAGCCGATGAATCGCGAATAAACCAGGAAGCATCAATTCTAGAAGTACGTGTGACGGAAAAGAAAGGCGGGGAAAAGAGACACTAGAAAGAGTGCACGCACTAGCGGCAAGCGCTACACACCGACAACAACAACAACGGCATTTATAGCAACACCAGCACAACGACAGTTACAGCAACACCAGCACAACGGTGCCAGACACATTGTTGCTTGGTGCCTGCGGCACTGCACCTGCAAAAGGCCGTCCATCTGCGAGCGGTTGAAGAAGTAGAAGAACGAGTAGCCGTAGACGAACAGTCCCGTAGAGCCTCCCGAAAAAAAGCTCCGCCACCACCAGCGGTGGTCCTCTCGCCCCAGCTGGAAGTAGATCAGGGACACCTGTGCATGCGGGACAACACGACTTTGGTTGGTGGGATTGGAACAGTTCAACGTACCGCACGGCGGCGCACCGCGATGGTCAAAATTCGGGCAGTAAAATGAAGAGGGGGGTGTACATCGACAACAAGGGCAGGACAACCAGCCAGTAGTCTACGAGCGACGACAGATTTAGACGGCACTGGAAGAATTCGCCGCACAACAAAAGCTCACCCTCCGCTCCGTCCTCTCCAGGGCGCGCGGTCGACGGTCGAACAACTAGGGCATGCAAAAGCATGAGTACGCCCCCTTCCCATCTGACCCGGCGGTAGCCTTGGCATACCGTCGTGAGCTCGCTATCGTGGGCGGTCCCTCTATTGGGCAGATGGCCGGTGTAGGGCGGGCGAAAACTCTGGGCACACACACAAGACCAATCACGCCAGATTTTCACTTTTGAATCAAGCGGGCGCGTGCCCGTGATTGGGCGATTGAATAGGCCGGGGCACATACCCGCCCTGAATGAAGAGGGTCCGCGACCATGGTTTGATGTACATCAGGGTCAAGCATGTGACCATTCTCGCTCTGGGGGCTGTGCACGTGTGCTGCGGAGAAAAGTAAGCGTGTGCGCCGTGTGGACCACTCGACAACAACAGCAACAACAACACCCGCCTCAGAAACAAGCGCCCCCATGACAACCACAAGCACAAGCACAAGCACAAGCACAGCGAATCACCCTGCTGCTCTCACCGTGATGAAGCTGCACACAACGAGCAGCAGGAGGAACGCCAAGATAAGGATGCCGAACAACGTGTAGATCTGGTGCCCCCACACGCTGGCGAAAATGTAGTGCAGCTCGATGTAGATCGCGCTGAAAGGCAAGAAGCCCGACATCACCATCTGGGAGGCGTCCCGGCGGTACCACGGAACGTCCTTGGGAACCTGCTCCATGAACGCCACCGGCAGACGGGACGCAGCAACCACGCGGGATTATTGTTCCCTTCACGGCAACAGCATTCCATCGTCATAAATTAAACAGTTACGTGTAGCCGCCATTCCCAAAAAGAGAGCGGTTGGGGTTTGTGTGGCAGCGAAACCAGGCACTTGCGGACGTCCTGATGCCAACAGAAACGAAGCGCCCAAGCATCCAAGCTCCTACCCACTGATCTTTGAATGAATTTCATTCATGCCCTAGACAAGAGCAAGTACAATGCTGAATACATGAGGAAAATCCGCGTTAGCGCCAGGGACACTCCCCCTGCACAGACCTCTTGATCATTACAAGCGTGCTCTACCCTGGCATTGCAAAAATAAAAAACCCGAGGCTTTCCGCACAACAACGCCAACAGCTCACGATCACCCCGAAAACGAGTAGCAAAATGAAACGGCCAAACCTGGCGAGGAACGCGGGTGGTCCTGCATGGGGCCTGGAAGTCAGAGGCAGTGTTGCGGCCGATGATGGCTCCGATGACGGTCATGGGGAAGACGATGAAGAGGAACATCGCCACGATCACCAATACTGGGTAAAACGGGAGCGCTGCCNCTTAGCGGTTAGACCATTGACCACGCGTCCTCGAGAGGACGGAGCATTGTTCCCACAGGACCGATCACCGATGGCCAATCGTTCCTTTGAAGGGAGGGGGGGGGTGTTGCCGGGTAGACGATTTCATGGCAGGAATAAAACGCAGGGCCGGGGGGTATATGCTAAAGTACACACTTCATCACAAGGAGCCAACATTGGAGTGGTTGATGCGTGGAATCTTGAAACCATTTTACGCACTACGCGGGGGGGGGGGGGGGGGGGGG
>CACKRE030001536.1:35969-65604 GCA_902602495.3 Ectocarpus sp. CCAP 1310/34 | reverse complement strand
GAAGCGCCGTGAGATATTCGGCGAGTCGCATGAAGGGTGCGCTGCATCCTGCTGGGTGTTCGGCATCTTGTGCTTACTTCCTTGCGTACGGATGACAGCTGCGTATGAATTACTTTATTTTCTGGTGCTTTCACTTCCAGAGACAGTTGTAAGCACTGTGTAACTGCCTCGAGGGTGCTTGACCATTTCAACACAACGTGGTGCGATCATCCCCCTTGCGCGGAGCGAGGGTTCTCCACCCCGCACAACATGATCTACTCGGCCACCATTATTGTTACCGCCAAAAAAAAAAATCGGAGGTACAAAAAAAACGGTAACCTGGTTGTCGAGTTCACGAAGTGAATTGGCTTGTTTTACAACGTCGTTGCCAAGCGACGAAAACCCAACCCCGGCGGCAAACACCGGGGGGTACGCACTACGCGGGGGAATATCAAATTGTCACGACCGCCCTATAGCCTTGGTATGAGGGGCAACGCGCCTTTTGCGGAACGGGGCACCGCAACCTAGACTCCCTGGTGGAGGGGCATACCCCACACGTGGGTGGCCAGTCGCGTGTGCACGTGGCTGCAATATTAAGCTGCGGGACGGAAGAACTACAGTACTGCCTACCCCCGAAATGTGTGCGAAAGCAACAGTGTCGGCCAGCGCTCGGAAGTTGTAGATTAACACACCACTAGCACATCGAAGACCAGTACAACAGCCGAACAAATAATCCACAAAAACGCCCGTTCCGTTTTCACGCATTCCACAGCCGAGCATCTTCCCCAAGCAGCGGTGCAAATTTGGCCAAGCCCCGTACTACTTTTCGACGGACGAAAATAGAACATGCGTTCCTCCGACACATCACGTGTAGCATGTGATGCGTGAAGCTCGAGGGCAGGGAGAGATTCTCGAACTCTAACTTGTGCTACCACCGGCTCACCTGAGATATCGCGATGGTGTTGACGACGCTAAACACGCCAAGAAGGGGGAGAGGGAATACGAGGGAAGACGTGATGGCGTTCCACACCCACTTGCCCCCGCCGAGCTGGCGGTACAATCTGCAAACCGCGGGGCACCGCATCATCATACCGCACGAATCACGATTATGTGGGCATGCAAGCAAACCCCCCCTCCGCCATCAACTGAACCTCACCATATCGGAACATACTGCGGAACTCGCAGACACCAATAAAAACAAAAATCGCAATATTTGCTTGGAAAAGAGAGGCTGCAGAGTCGTCAATCGGCGTGAAGGAAACAATAACCAACAGCAAGGAAGCAACAACCCGCTCCCAAAAAGGATCGCCGGTGTGGCTCCGCACACGCACGCGCACACAAACCTTGCAGACATGAGCCCCGAAACCCAGGCCGTGAGCGAGTAGAGCACAAGGATGCACGTCAGGATGGAGCCACGCTTGGTGGGGCGGAACAAGCCCAGAAGGGCGCAAAGGAGCAGTGAGATCGTCACCACGCACAGCTGAGCGCCCGCTCCGCTTAAGGCTGCAAACAAGTTCACGTGGCTGCCACAACAGCAAACCGGGGGAGAGGGGGCAAAGAGGGGGCAAAGAGGGGGCAAAGAGGGGGCAAAGAGGGAAAGACAGTCAAGAGGGATGGCTTCGTTGACCATTTTGTGCCATTGACAACCGAGACCCGACAAGTCTTGAGACAAAAAACGTATGGAGGGCGCGGTACGAGGGAAGATCACTCGAAATATAATTGAACGAGAAGGCAGTCAAAACATCCGAAGATTAACAACCTGCAAGCCCCTTCGTGATATGTTTACCACTACTAGCGTCGGCATCGAGCGGTTGCATGCAACACCGACCTCGGAACTCAGGACGTTCCCGACACGGAACGGCAAACAGATGACGTCAATCGGCCGGGGTCTCCTCATCAAACAACAAAAAAAACTGCAGAGGATGGACTACGTTGGTGTGTCTCTACCCAGCGTTTACCGTGGCGGTGTGCCTCTGTGCGACCTTGGTTAGCCCTAGCCTCCGCGGGAGTTTGTTTACCTTGGGAAGCGGAACACGTCACCGTGGATAAGCTTCCATCCCGATTCCTCCTCCCCGATGTCGTCCTGAACAAGGCAGTGGAAATAGAGAGCGAAACAAACAAAAAACGAAAACAGGTAAGGAGGCACATGTGGGGAAGGAGAAGGGGTTCATCTCGACATTGTAAGTGTCTTCAGACCTCCTACCATCCGTACCGGAAACCAAAACGAATCATTTGCACGCACCATTCGCACGTCTTAAGAGGCGTGGTACATCATCCTCACGCAACATACTCCTCGACTTCATCACGACGACCCACCAGCTCCAACAACAACGTCAACAAAGATGCTGACCATACGCCAAAGAACCAAGACGACGATAGGCGAAACGGGAACCAGCCATCACCTCATCCCCGTCCATGTAGCGCGTGAAGTCTTTCTTGAGGATCCTGAGGAGGATGATGCCCAGGAAGACGGTAAGGATCACCACTAGCACGAAAGCGTTGATGATGGAGAGCCAATGAATCTGACCGGGCAGCGCCACGAAAAGACAATAAGAGAAGAAGCGAAAACATGTTTCATCCAACTACATGGTCGTTTCGGTTGTCGATCTGCTCGCAAAAATACATCGAAGTACAAACAAAAAAACGACCCTATTTACCTCGAAGGTTTTCGGCAAGAAACCACCGCCCGCCAACTTGTCCATCCGAGCACTGAAAGGAGTGTCCTCCTCCCTCCACACCACCGAGTACGTAAACTCAACCTCGATCTCGCTGTCCGTGTTGCTGATGTCCACCTTTGCGGCGAGCCAAGCACAAGAAAAGATGCGCCCCCCAGACGACAAGAACGGCGTGTGCGGGCAGGGCAAAACGAAAACCATCCGAGTGTTGTAGACGACTCGTGGATGGGATTGTGGTGCGAGAAGCGGTACGCAATGGAAATATGCAACACGAACAAGGGAGGAATGAAAGCAAGCAAGGATGGTCTACGCCTTGACAGGGCAACCGGTGTCACCCTTGTCGGGTGGAAGTGGACAACGAAATCAATGAGTAACGAGGGGGCGGAGGGGCACAAAGTGCTAAAATACACGATGTGTGGTGCTGTTGGGTAAGATGATGTAGATTGGCCTGTGTCGCATTAGGGCGAGGAAGCTAAAACTAGGACGATCCGTGGTGTATTCAAGTCCTAACTACCCGACAAGAAACGTCACACAAAAGACAACGGTATTTGCCATAGGTATACACCCCACCAGTCCGCGGAGCACGACTATTCTGTTTTGTAGTTAAAACTCACGTATCGCGACCGGTCCGATTCTGGCTCGTGAGGGCTAGTGGTCACCGAGACTATCCGGTCTCCATTGTACCTGCCGTAAGAAAGTTAAAGGGGCGGTGGGTGAGGATGATCAATTGAGATTGGTGCCTAGTCTTGGTAGTGTTGTTCGGAGAAAAAAAAAGAAGGTACAACCAGCCTAAGTCACCAGAGAAACACGTGAGAAGCAATTTGGCTGCTGCTACTGCTGCTGCTCTACGCTCTACGTTGAGGCTGGCGCCAATAGCAGAGCCGAACGGGTGGGTGTCCTCAAGTTCTCCGCTGTGGAGCCTGTTTCGTCATCTACTCACTCCAGAGGCAGAAAATGCGGTCAAGGAGTCCTGGCAACCAGTTTCCGTGAATCCAAACAAAATACGCGTACATGCAAAGAGAGAACGACCGAGAGCATGTTACAATGAAGAAAGAAATAAAAGAGAGCAAAGAAACAACCAAGATTTCTTAACTGTGGCGATTACATGGAAGACGGGCCTACTGGGGGAAGGAAAACGCTCACCCGATGACGAAGTGGATGTGCGAGTAGAGCTCCACTTTAGCCGCGTCCTGCCATATCCTCAAGGGGTCGTGTCCTTCAACCTGGCCAATTGGCCTTAAACGCGAAAAGCGAAGGAGCCAAGGGTACCGGGGAGTGAGGTGGGTACACCGCATCTCTCAAGGCGTGGCCAGGAATGCCCGGACCTTGCAAGGGAGGGTGGGTACTGGCAGTGGAGAACAGCAGCCCCCGCCGCCGGATCAACACGAAAACACCTACTACCGAATTGCTTCAAGGGGACAAACCTTGCAGGTACAGCAATGCTACAGAAGACGCAAACCCGGGGGTGCCAAGAACTCCAGGCAAAAAAAAACTGACACAGGAACAGGTGCTCCATTAAGAAGCCTGCAATAAAACCCATATAGTCTGTTGAGTTATCTTCACGTACCCCACAGGATAATAAGAAATAGGCCCCGAGGAAAACAAGAGGCTATTAGTCACAACCCTTACGTGATATGGCCTATATATTGCTGTATTCAGGTGGACCAACACCGCGTTTCGGCGGCGGCACATTGGTCGTTTCTTTCTCCCCGTCTGGGCCGTCGAAGAAAAACTCGCTCCAACTGCAGTCCATCTTGATCGCTTCCGAACAAGAGATATACATTGATAAAAGTGAGAGAAAAAAATGCAGCAACAATAACGCGACAAGCAACAAACAGGGCGACAAGGAAGAAAAAAAAAAAAATCTCACCCCTCGACGGGTAGATCGTCAACGAAGAACTCGAAGTAGTAACCCTCCTTGATGGCCTCCGACAACTGTCGAAGCTCGTCCGGCGACAGCGGATGCTTGCACAGCCGCATGATCGACATGTCGACACCAAAAGACAGCTTGTAGTCCGTGGACACCTGCATGTTGAGCGGGCCAGAAACAAGCACGCTATCATCACTCAAGAGAAACCCAGCACCCCGAGAAACAGAAGGACTACGGGGAATTTCGACAGACAAAAATCGCAGCTGAGGAGGACCGCGTACAAGCCTGCTCGCTCAGTTCTCAAAAACGAACAAGGGATTTGATCCACACAAGGGCGAGGCAAGCACCCACTACAATACACATCCTACGAATGACTTCGCGTTTCATGCACTTGAAAAAAACGCACATGGTGTCCGACTAAAAAGGCCGAGAAGAGAGCAACGACGAAGTTATGTCGTAATTTCAAACGTTTGTGAAACTACGAACACATGAACAAACACAGCAGCATCCGGTACGCCCGCACCAAGGCCATCAACACCAGCGTCGGTTCTGCCACAAAAAGAAATAAGACGGCCGGCTCGCCTTTCGATCCCCAACAAGCATCTCCCCGAAGCGCTGACGCTCGCGCTCTGAGACCTTGGGCCGGCAGAACGGTAGGGAGTAGTACTTGTACGTCTCCGCTGGGTTGTTGTAGGGGAACACCTGCAACGTCATCGTGTCGTGGTTGTGGCGCCATTAGTGCCGATGCGGCTACATCGATCGTTGTAATGATTCTGCTGGTCATGTGGCCGGTGTATTCTTTACGCGAGCACTGGAATAAATACTCAACACATGTGAGAAATAACATGGTGGTTGTTGGCATTCGAAAACCAAAATGCCACAGCAGTGTAGTGACGCAGAAAAAAGAGACGTGATTGAAACAAACAAAAAAAACGGACAACATTCCCAGAAAGGCAACGCCAATTGTGGCTGTTTTGGGGCACGTCCCACAAAACCTGACAGCACACGGAGCCGCACCACTCTGAGACGCTGACCAAATACGAAGCACCATAACCACCTAGTTCACATGGTAGCTGTCAAGCACAACCCGGCACAATAATCTTGGCCACGGTCCTAGGCCCTACATGAGCATCCGGCGGCGTCACGGTGAGGCCTTGCAGCCTCTCCAACAGACGAGCTCGGCCCGAACACACCCAGATTTCCGACAGCGGAGGGATGTCATTTCTTCGTCACACACAGCATTCCCATCGACTATCCCAGAGATGTGAACACGCCAGTTGCACCCTGCACGGATGCTAGAAAGTACTGACCCGAGATCAGAAATGTTTTTAATGCGAACACAACACCAACGACCTTTAATGCTTGAATGCTTGGACGTTTCTCGGACCAGGCCACTTTTCACCTTACCGTGAAAGCCGTCCCGTCAATCATTTGACGTTTGCGCAATAATTTAGAGATACATAGCATGGAACACGAGGTATCAAACAGAGGTTGATGTGGTTCTTCCGCACATGACGGCGACACCAACTGCTTCCCCCCAACAGTTGCTCCGCACACACACCCCACGCCCACGTCTGCGGTTGTGCCAACGTGAACTGAAAACCTTGTAGTGCAGCTTGTGCAGCAGGCTGAAACTGTAGGGTTTCGTAGTTCGAGCCACATCCAGGGAACAATCGCCCGACATGTATTGATGGACGAAACCAGAAGAGAGCCCTCAGGCTATGCTAGAAGACGAATACAAAGAGTGCTGCCCGAACAGGCATCTGAAACAGCAACCCAACCGCACGACTCAACACAAACAAGAGACCACCAAGGAAACAGCGACGTCGGCGAAAAAATACAATCGCATGCGAAGGACTATTTCCTGTGTTGTCGTCACCCGCCGCGCTGGCAGCGCAGGCGCTCTCGTTTGGCCATCTACCAGAAGTTTTACGCACGCACGTACACGGTACACCACTTTGATTTAGAAAGCGTGTTAGCGATTTTCGTCTCGCTCCAAGACTGACGCATTTCAGTGGTCAGCCGGTTGTAACGCGGTCAATGCTAATTAAGAAAACACACACAAACAGGCGCACATCCGAGGTGCAACAACAGCATCACGAAAGAAGGCTACTGCTTACATTGTTGGCGATCACGGGCACATCGTCCCTGCTTGCGTACGGCTTCGTCGTCGCCTCGCAGGGACCCGCGGCAAACAAGACCGCGGCCACCACCACGGCTACAGCAAAACGCATCAGCGATGAGCCCGCCAGTCCCCCTCCTCGCCCCGCCCCTCGCCGCCCCATCCCCCTGCCTTCAGCGCGGCTTGCTGTGACCACGCGCAGCGGCGACGACGGCCGGCTGCCAGACCTTTTCCGTGTCCCGGCAGAAGACGCGGAACGAGAGACCCCTCGCTCGTCCGATGAATTGGCTAGCGCTGTATGCCGCTCCCTCTCGCGGTTCATCTGCTGACGATCCCCTGCCCCTTGATGACTCTTGCCCCCCCCCTCTATGCGAGCGAGCCCCCCTTTAGTTGTCAGGGCTGCAACACACACACATACACAAACGGCCCAGGCGTGCCAAGCTCAATGCTGTACACGACTTGTACCAGATGCACAAGTAGCGCCACCACCAGCAAGCCCGGTCGGCGAGAGCAGAGCTCCCTCTTCCTCTGGGCTGTTGGTAGTATCTGTCTTTTCGATTCCGCTTCGGGGTGTACGACGTGCGCGGAGGGAGAAGGGGAGGAACTTGAAGCGTCAGCTTTTACGTGCCAAAGAGTCGGACAACATGGGTGCTGTGGTAGTCGGGAGTGGGTTTGGAAGCCTGCGTGTTCGCCAACGCTCTCACAGGCTTCTGATCTTCCGGGAGAATGGTGGTGTTCGACTGCCCCTTTCCTCTTCCCCGCCCGTTGCTTTGGTAACTCGTTTCGTACTAATATATCAAATTTACGTGGAATTATCTCGCCCCGGCCGATGCCCGTGCGCAGGCGCATGACTTTCGGCTAGGAATTACCACTGCTGTATGCCTGTGTGCCGAGGGAGCCGAGGGGCGCCGGCATCGACGGCGACGACGTCTTAGGGGACACAGTTGCGGAGCTCTCCTACGGCTGGAACCCAAAAGTACAGCGATTACAAAGCTACACAAGTAGAGGTACTTGGAGAGGGGAAAAAAAAAATCCCCCCGCCCTTGTGTGGCAGGTGGAACAACAACGTCCTGAACTTGTGTGGCAGGCGGAAAATGCCTGGGGACGGTGAGAAAGCTGGCGGGAAAGCAAACAGCAGCACTTCCTGTGACTACGTTTTTAGTGCGCAGCCATCGGCGAGGGAAAGAGCAATGGTCCCACACGGTCAAGTGCAGCCATGCTGGACAACAACGCATAATGTCCGCTGCAGCAGTAGGCCGAAGCGCTCAAACACAACGTTGTACTGATCTTCGCCAAGAGCTAGGGCACTGGGCCAGCTACGGGGTGCTTACTTTGTGCGTGTCTCGCTCACAGGCGTTGCTACCAAACCACCCCCATCTCCTTCCACCCACACGTACACACATGGGTCAGGGTCGGAAGGAAGGTCTACCGCGGCGGTAAGCGTGAATGTGGCGCCGAGATCTGACAAAGCGACCTCAGACAACCCGGTAGAGAGTCGCTCAGGATCGGTTAAGTTCAACACCATTCCTCCCACTCACCCGTATTGGGCTAGCTCTCTCCACTGTTTGAGACGTGGCTGTGCCCGCTGCCGCCGGGGGTGTGACCGCCGGCATAGGAGGGGGACACAAGCTGCGGAAGAGAGAAAATGGGGGTTCGCAGAAAGGAGTTGGGGTACATAGGTATAGGCAGAGCTGGCAGGGGAGCGGAGAGTTCAGCACTCGAGCACAAGCAAGAACAGCAGCGTTCATTTCATCGTACACAAACACCTGTGAGGTGACGAGGATAGAGCGATGAAGTTCACAGCGGGAAGCAGCGGGTTGGTGCTTGGGTTGGTAGGCTGCTCTCAGGCCTTCGTAACTCCCCCCGTCACAGGTGAAATTCTTTCATGAAAATGAGCCTCTACGACGGCGTCATGCAACAGCCAACCTTACGCTGAGAGTCTTCTTTTGACACGAGAGAGCTAGACCATGATGTCGCCGTACTTGTTCATGTATCGGGAGTCCCATCATTGGAATGTTCTCTGCCCGAGGATTGGAAACGCCTCGTGCCAGCATCGGAAGGGTCGAAGCCGTACTGCTGTAGAGTTCCCCCCGCGGTCTCAGAACAAGGCCGCTGGTTCCCAGCAGGCATACGCACTGCTGCACATGAACCCGCTGTTGGCCGGTTGAAGAGAATCCGCGAGGCGCTGGCCGTTCTCACTTTTCACCGCTGCCAAGCAGCATTGACAGTGTGGTCGTAGTTGTCTGCCACCGTACGTAGGGTTCTGTGCCAGCGCTGGACGTGATGAGCATGATCTCTCTCCGCTGACTGGGTCACGAAAAACGCACGTGCATTGAAGCTTGAAGGGCAACTTGCACCGCGGGCAGTAAGTAGCCTGCAGTGCTGACGAGACACAGGGAGGGAGGGGCCAAGCACCCACATTCAAAGCAGCGGGTCGTTAATGAGATAGACATTATTGGAACTGAGATCGATTACCCCGTTTGATTAGGGTCTAGCCAAGCGTTAGGTAGCAGTCGTTTTGCTTTCGTATTCTGGGAGAGGGGGTGTTGCCCGACATGCAAGATTCAACAGCAGTCCGCCATTCGCCGTTAGCCTCTGTACACACAAAGTGAGCAAAGATTGCGACGACCGCTGTGCTTTGTGGGAAGATGTCGAGGCATAAACTCTCCTTCTTACCAATGTGTCGTATTTGCCTCGTGCATACGCAGGGAAAACAAAATGCATCACCGGGGAAAGGATGAAAGGACTGTGTTGGCGAAACAGAGCAGTTCGTTTATGTTGTCTGTTGTTCTCCTGTGTGCATGTTATCCCCGGGTTCGTCGATTGTCTCCCGGGTTTGAAACAAGCTAGCATGTCCCGTTTTGATTTGTGGGAGTTGTATCCGTTGGGGGGCAGTTGGCCTGTGACCACGGAAGGCGTCCGTGCGAGCTAGACTGGTACGATGTTAGGAGGTACGGAGTACTGACCAATGACCGAGGACGGTCTTATTGGTAAAACAACATCAACAACAATCGCAACCCAAGACGTGTATCGCAGAACCCCGTCTGTCTGAAGGCATCCTCGAAATCTTTGGATGAAGGCGTGACACCGAAACAGATCATCCTCACATCGGCCGCTTTTTCGCGTCAATGCCTACTACAACGGTTGTGAACAAAAACACCCAACTGTCTGGTTGTGCTGCGCGAACACCAAAATGTTGTTTTATCTGCGGCATCCTACGCTTCCACACACCACATGAGGCCTAATACGTTGGGGTGTTGTTGATTGCGAGGGGCTTTGGCAAGGCACAACTGAAAGCCTCTTTCTCCAGCTGCACCGAGAAGGCTTGTTTTTTGTTGTCTTACGGAAACGGTATCAATTCGTCTCTACCCACGTACATTTCGAAAGTATTGGATCAATGTCGCAGCAAGCAACTTTCTCAACTGTGGTGACACTGCTGTCTGTCGTTGAGGAACTCGACCGTGGGACCAAGCGATTTCATTCGTAGTTGGGCACGTGAGATTGATTCCTTCACGCAGGGATGGTCACCTACATACATGTCGGTCTAGTGGGTAGCCTCGCAGCCTGCAAAGGGCTAGGCCATGGGTTCGAGTCCCGACAGAGTGAGTTTTTTCTCGCTTATTATATCCTGGTCTCCGTTGGGAGCGACGCGCTGCAAAGCTCGTTGTTGTTAAGCTTGATCGACCTCGAGGGAAGGGATTGCTGTACCCTTCTCGCGTTAAAAATATCTCAGGCAGGAACCGCAGGAGGGGGTCCAACCCCCCCCTCCTATGTGACCCCGGTTGGGTCGTCTAGCTGGTAAAAGTGGAGGATAGGGGCCGGAGGGGCAGCCTACAGAGTCGAATGATGGAAGAAAAACAAATAATAACTACAGCAGTATTTATTTATATCCCGGGAGAAATGCTCGAAAATGACCAACGACTGCTGTGATAGAACGACCGAACACCCTGGCAGACTACTGCACCGAATGGTGGCGTAAGAAGCGCTGAAGTCCATTGTGGAACTAAGTCTATGGCTACCGGAAGACGCCGTCCTCGTTTGTGTGTGAACCATCATTGTGGTCCATTTCCCGGCTCGTTGGGGAAGCGTTTGTGTGCACGGAGGCAAGGTCGTGTTGCCCCCACGCCGTGAACCCGCAGGCGAAGCGACCACCGAGCTGGCTATTGGTCCCACCAGCCGATGCCAGCAGTTTTTTTATGCACACGTAGTATCCGGCAGCTTCTACGGCCGTCGGCCTGACTTTAGGAGCTACTGTTGAGCACCACCGTGCCCGAGCCTCTCTGTCTGTCTCAGAGCAAGGGGCCCTGTATTGACGATGCTATGCATACAACAGTGGAAAAAGAAGCTAGCGCCCGACGGCTATTCAATATCTTCAATCAAGCAGCAGCCCGCAGATGGCCTACGACCTTGTAGTTGAACAGCAACCTCCGGCGTTTTCAGCCTATTCGTTTAGCAGTCGGATTAATGTTCGTCTCTGCGTGTTCTTTCCTTTCCCACCCTGCTTTATGTGAGTGAATCCTTTAACCCGCCCATTGTTGCTATACCCGTCAACCTCCGCGCCTCTTCTACGCGGCACGGTGGCAGGTCTTGGCGGACGGGTTTACGCAGGGCGTTCGGCGGCGTCTGTGTCCGGGCCTCGCATGATGTTGCCGATGGCGCCCTTCGCGGGTGAGGGTGGCATGCTTTTTTTGTTGCGGCATCGGTGCGTGATAGGCTAGAGGAGCTGTGCAACTGTGGCGTGAGAGTGTTACTGCTGTTGCGCGACCTGTTGCGCAAACACGTGTTTTGCTCCACAAGCTCCGTTGTTGTTTGCCCCATCGCTGCCTCTGTAGCTCTTGTCAGGGGTGTTGTTGCGAGCCCGTGTTGTCATTGCTGACTTCGTATCACAGCATTGTTGTCTGTCCGGCGTCAGAGACCCAACTCCTCTGTTTGTACATGTGTACCCGTGGAACTCGCACATTCAGCACGAAAAGATGACTGGCGTGAGGTGGTTAGACGCGCAGCCACAGGTGGACCGAAACACGCGAATATTTGTTTAGAGGGACACCGACAACGGACGAGTGCCGATAAGGTAGAGGGTTGAACACATTCACCGAATGAAAATCGCTGCCGATAGCGACGAAGACCCAGTCAAAAGGAAGGTTGAGCCAGGCGAGCACTGCACCGTGGAAGACGTCTTGTAACCGATCCCCCGCAAAAACAAGAACTCTCAGCAACACTCCCCGTGCGTCATGTTGCGTGCAGGGGCCGCCGTGGCCCACCTGATCGGATCGAACCCGATCAACCCGGAGCACCTGGTTTCTGCCAAGTCGCAGCCCACCCACCTCGTGGCCTACAAGGAGACGCGGGAGGGGCTGTACGGTCCCTACGAGGTGGAGGTGCAGGAGCGAGCACCGGAGGTGAGAAGGAGAGAGGGGAAGGGAACCGATGACCGCGAGGTTGTTACCCCATGCCTGACACAACGTGTTTCTACCCGAAGAAATTTCCAGACCTTATTTGGAATCTTCAAACAACAGAACGCAGGCAATACCTGCGGGTGTGTGTTTGTGGAATTTCCACAGGTTCACTTGGTCTCTGGCGGAATCGCCCCCCACCCCATTCCCACTCTGTTTTGCAATATTGTGACCTTTGGGATGTTCCACGTGTGTTTCCGGACGGTCCTTATCTTTTGAGTTTTGTGTCCAGGCTAAAGCGCACCCGCTTCCTTTTCCGTGTTGTTTTTTTTTGCCGACCTGCCCGTACGCTACTCTTCCGAAATCCCTTCATCGAATTAGTCGCCCCCACCCCCACTCGCTTGTGCCGAGAGAGAAGAACAGAATCTAAGGAAAGAAACCAAGGAAAGGAGGGTCTAGAAGTGTACGGAATGTTGAAGGAAGGAATAGGGTTCAAGGATTACCTACATGGACCAATGGATGCAGGAACAAAGCTTAAGGTCAAACTCAGGACCGGGGACATAGGCCTTCGAGAACGTCGACGAAGACACAGGACGGTAGACGACGAAGACGACGAGTTCAAATGTGATTGCGGCTTCGAATGCGAAGACCGTGTTCATGTAGTCGCGGAATGTCCGTTGTACAAGAAGGAGAGGGAAGTGTACGTGACTGAGCTGGGAAAAATAGATGGAACGTACAGGGAGATGTTTGAGGCATGGAATAGAGAGGAAAGGACGGTAGCTGTACTGGGGCATAGGAGGTGGGTTGAAAAGGCGGGAAGGGATATCGTTAGGATAGACTAGGGAAGACATTTTTGAGCCACCTTTGGCAAAGTAGAAAGGAACGATTGGCCATCGGTGATCGGTCCTGTGGGAACAATGCTCCGTCCCCTCGAGGACGCGTGGTCAATGGTCTAACCGCTAAGGCATGCAAAACATTAGAGTACGCTCCCCCACCCCACTCGGCATGCTGCTATATTTTCTTCGTTGCGACTCGCGTTCACTTTTGGAATGGACACAGGTGTAGATCATGACAGCAATAAAAAAAAAAACGCTCCACCCGCGCCGTGTCCGGAGACCGGTGCCAACTCCGGAAATTTGGACTCAACTCGACATTGCGGTCGTCGTGTCTTCACCTACATAGGAAATCGACGCATCAGCGTCCAATCTACCCGCCCAGGTGTTGAACAACCAGGCCAACAAATTCGACCTGGTTGTTCAATACCTAGGGGGGAAGACTAGGCTCTGATGCGCGTATTTCTTAGGTGAAGACACGACGACCGTAGTGTTGCGCTGTGTCCAAATGTTCGGAGTTGGGCGCCAGTCTCTGGACACGGTGCGGTTGGAGCGCTTCGTTTGATATTTGTCCATGGTCCTACACCTGTTTCCATTTATGAGTCGACGCTCGAATGTTATTTAAAACCCGTCGTCGTCTTGCTCTATTTGACAACAACACTATCGTCACCTTTTTTTTTTGTCCATGGTGTCGCTCGTCGTCACCGGTCCCGTATGTTATCACCAGACGGACTTCGGAATCAGCACGTTTAAGAAGAAGGAGGAGACGGAGGAGGGGCGAGACAAGTATACTTCGGTTCTAGCGGTGCTGCTGGCCGGCTCTTTCGTGATCCCAATGGTGCAGTACTGGTGGTACATCCGCGATGACGACCGTGAAATCCGTTAGGCCAAGGAAGGAGCAGCGGGCGGCACGTGGGGCCATGGAGTAACTCCAACACAAAATAACCGTAATGTATGTCGTCTGTAAGGCAGTTTCGTGTTGGAACGTCTTGTCTCAGTGGAGCCTTGTACAGAGCACCGCAGTAGTAGCGGCCGTCTACTCCTGTTTGGGCTCAGACCGGGTGTGATCCTTTGGTGGAGAAATTAAACAGGAGACGGAGATGAAGAATGAGGAGAGATACGGACAGTGGGGAGGGCAACAAAATGTCGCCCCGTTCTCTCCATGCACATGGGGTCGGCGTAGCGGGTGCATAGTACAGCAGAGAAGCGGGCGACATGTCAGCGTCGCTTGCTTCTTACTAGAGTCCATCGATAACCCCGTTTGTGCACCCCGGTGTGGCCGCATGCGCTCGAAAGCGCCGAAAGTGCTCGTGAACTGGTTGGAGGTGTTGCAGGGGGAGGCCCCCGCTCGCCGTGTTTCGGGGGAAGGGTAGTAGCGAGAGCTGCCGAGACGGCGGATAGTTCGCGCGTTCCTGTTGTCTCCTCGTTTTCCTTTTTTGTTTCTTCTAAGAACGTGGGGGGGGGTGCCATAGAGGTCCCCGAACACGGTGTGATCCATCGCCTTGTGGAGGTAGCGCATCGACGCGATCGAGAGAAAGGCAAACATCCGCCAAAACCCGAAATGCATGGTGCGTGCATGCTCAGTCTGGATGTGATGTGAATGGGTGGGACGTTTTTTTCGGATCGTGATGGAAGTCTTGATGAAAAGGAATTGCCTCGCGGGGGGGGGGGGGGCTTGCCCTCGCCCCCGTCAGCGCTCACGCGGGAAAGACACGCCGGAAGAGAAAAATAGAAGCAACGAGTGAAAAAAAAAACTTCTCGAAGGGGACGATCATGATGGCGGCAGCCTCTGCACATTCCTCCAAGAGCCCGTCACGGTCTCTAGAGGTCTCACAGAAAGGGAAAAAATAATGTGAATGAATGTCGTCGTTCACTCCGAAGCTTCGAACCACGCGCTTGTTTGACGCGAACGCCCCAGGCGCCAGGAATCAGACCAATCATATGTCCTGATGTACTGTTAGACGCCGTCAGCAAGTTTCATCTTGATTGGCGCCCCTCTCGTCAACGGTTGGCAATGTCGGTTAAATAACAGGATCACATCTGACCTGAACCCAACGTTGTCTATTTGCTTAGCTGAATGACTGCTGTGTCCTCCTTACTGGAGACCGTTCCGAGGAAATCGTGACTGCTGGGATGTTCGTAATGTTTTTTGTCCTAGACCCAACCAAACGAGGTTTCGTTTTCCGATGATCCCTCCTCACACACCGAAGCAACAGCATTAACGAAAACACCCGCCACGAGCGGTGTGTATGGCTCCCTTCCCTCGCCAGTCTTTCGTCCTCCTGGAGATGACGGGAAAAAAGGGTCGCGCATCGCGCTCCGCAGCTCATTACTACCTCTCGAGTCAAACACTTGCACCGGTTGAAGGCGCATTGCGATAGTACAAAAGTGATTGTGTCCCCCCATCTCCCTCCTCGCCCCTTCCCTCTCTCCCATCTGCCCTTTCGACCGTCGGATCTTTGATCTGACAAACGCGGCGCAATCCTACCCAACATGTTCCCCCTCGGGTATTTCACTTGTTCCGCCGCGAGGGTGTGTGCGGGCGTTCGCCGTTCGTTTATGCGGTGTTGCACGAACAGCCCACGCACTTCATGCCAACACTGCTGCCTGCAATGAAGAGTTATAGCGTCTGTATATGAAAAGGCGATGGGAAGGCCGTCTTCATATTCCCGACGGCGTCGTCGGCGCCATGCACCGGTTCACGAGGTGCGCAGCGGAGAACTGTACTGCTGTACAGGACACAAAACATTTTATGCATCTGCAGCATGATGCAGTCTCGGTGATTTCAAGTGTGTTCAGCATTACAAGTTGGACACACATAGACTTTTCTCATGAACACTATGTTTGTATACCATATGAATCGTTGTCAGTGTGACATGGCGCCAAGGCGTTCTTAGGTATTGATCAGTCACACAGAGGCCTGTAGGATTACAGGAGGTCGAACTGCCTCTGGAGTACATCGTGGGGTTTGTTGGTGATACTACTGCTGTAGTTGTTGATGTTGCTGTTCTCTGGAATTGGAAAGGGTTCTGACCAACGTGCAATATCACCTCTTCCCTACCCTTCAAAACAAGCAAACAAGTTCCAAGTGTGGTCGGTGACGAATGAATCAAGATTACACATCGGATAGACTCTGGAGCTGAACCTCCACACGGCTTCGTGAGTGCGTAATCTAGAATTGGAACGAACCGAAGATCCCATTATTATGTACTCCAGAACGATGTGGCTTGGCAAGATGACCACATGGATATCATGAGACTGTAATGTCTTGCCACTAATGATTGTTCAGAGAGCATATGTAATCTCCATGGTTGGGTTAGTCCATGGAGCACGCAGACCACAGTTTGCATAGAACATTTTCGCCCAAGCATGCACCTACTGCCGTAACATTCACCTGTCTTTTGCATCATTGCATGGTGCATGTACATTGCTGGCCAGCAATGGCAACCATTCTGCATTATATATATATATATATATCTGTCATTCATCATGACGTACCTGCCATCCCTGCGGACACAACTAAGTTCGACAACTGTTCCACAAACATCAAGCTGTTCACAGAGACAGCATGTTTCGAGGTTGCCCCCCGCCACAACGACAGCAAAGGAGACGACACGTACTATCACTCATGGCAAGCATTTGCGCTAAAGCTTAAGCAGGGTAGGATCAGTAATATTCGAGATATCTTCTTCTTCTTCCTTCTCGCCCCTTCTCAAAATCTTCTTTCTTCTGCACCCATGTTTTCTTCAACGATTTTCGAACGTAGCATGGGCAACCTAGGCCGCCCGCGAACTTTCTCGAGTTCGAAGGGGTCGACGCCGAACGAACGCGGCGCTTTTCTGCAGGAGATATTTTCGGCAGCCGAGCAACCGCTTCGCGCCTCTCCTACTCCGCGGCTGAATGGGGCCCGCTCGGAACGCGAAGCGCGAGAAGAGTAGTCCCCTCGGTGGGGAACGAGTTTCCACCGTGGTGAGCGAGAAACATCCCACCGCTGCCAGTAACGTTGTTGACTCATGGTGGTTCGGTCGTGAGACATTGGTTTGCTGCGCCCGTGTCACGCGTTGTCTCCCGTTTTCTTCTCTTGGCTTTTGATGCTGTTAGGCTACACGTATTTCACAGCCACTGCAGGTCTTCATCGTACCACCAGCAGCAGCGGCGGCGGCGGCGGTGCGCTTCCCGCCCCCAACGTGAAGCAAGAGGGCGACCGTTCACATATCTTGCCATCCCGCATGACCAGTAGCACAGCTAGATCGACAAGCGCTATTGTTTGTACGTGCCGCCTTTTGCGGCTAGAAATAATGACATAGCAACAACAATTGGCCGGGGCAATAATTTGTATGCTCTGGAGCTGCCAACCCCTTTCTGCTGCCTTGCCTTTCACCGAAAAAAAGGAGCGACAACAGCCATCGCAAGTACGACGATGACAACGAAAGCAAGAACAACAACAACAGCAACATCAGTCCGAGTAGGGAAGAAGTACACAGACACACAGACGAGCAAGCAAATACCACACCACGAGAGCCCCGCCGGTCGCCCGGTGATCAAGGCCTGGCCCTTCTCCGCGAACACCCCCCCGCTGCACAGCAAGATGAGCCGGGAACCCCGCCCCCTACGGTCCCCTACGACATGCTCGCATGTGATGGGCGGAAGATCGATTCTCCCCCTTCCATCCTCTCCCCCTGTTCGGGACAACGGCGACGCCGGGCCTCATGGCCCGGACCGAGGGGCTCCCGTCGGCGGGATAATGAACAGCCCAGGTGCGAGGACTGATTGGGAGCGCCGCCTATGCAGCGAGAGCGGTATCACTGTCCATAACAGGGCCATGTCATGGCGAAGGGAGTGAAACACGGGTGTTCGGCTAGTACGTAAGGTTTCGTGCCCGGAATTGGACCGGTTGGCCATCGCTGGCCTCTTGAGCACAAGTCGACAGTAGCTCTAGCAAGAAATCAATCGCTCCCCGTGGTTGGACTCATCCGTATTGTATGAAGCGACGCCGAGGTGTGAAGGGAACGAAACACGAGGGAAGTGGCAACAGCTCACAGCGGTGGCCCCGCTGCTAAGTTGGCTAGCGCCACGCCCCTACGGAGCCGTAATAGTGCAATGATTTGACCACATTGCGTCCACCTTTCCACCGCACGCACCCGCGCTTGCTGCTAAAATGTAATCAGCGAGTGCCACAAAGCTTCACCTCGGGCAGCGTCGGTTCCCCCCTCGCTGCAGCTGCGATGGGAGAGGCAGGGCGTGTCAGGACGAACCTACCAAAACGATGGGAATCCGTCTCTCTACCGCAAGAAGGTGAATAGCGTGCTTCGCTAGTGCTATCATCGTTTTCTCTGTTCTGGTTGTTGTTGTGGGCGGTAGCGTGGGTTTGATCGGTGGTGGGGTAACGTCGCCATTGGTCTTTACCTTGGCCTAATAGCGTAGTGGCGTGTGAAAGTATGCCGCGCCCCAACCGGCAGCTGTCAAATCCCGTTCGTGCTTCTCTCAACGAGAGCCTATAGGCAATCGTTGCGTTGGAAAAGGGGTTCAGAGGAAAAACGCGCCGGTGGCGGTTATAGGCCTTCCAGTGGCACATTACCCCAACGAGAAGCTGCCGAGATCAACTTGTAGACTGCATCTGACTGTGGGCTGTGGTCTCAACCATCCTTACTTGACGACCGAATGCGATAGACGGAGAGCTGGCTCAAACGTATGCCAGTCTTCACAGCTGGCGATCGCTCTAGGTGAACACCATCGTGTTCTGCCAATCCCGTAACCACGCACCCGTGCTTCTCGTCCTGGGAAACAAATTGACGCGTGCACGTGTCGTTCGCAACCTCTGACCAGAAAATGGCCGCGCGTAGAAGGCTTTCCAAGCATGAAGGCATTCGTGCGGCAATCGAGCGGGGATGGTGGCCGTACCTTCCTCTGCGCTGGGTAATACTGAACGACCAGCATGTCTTGAAGGTGAAAAGCTGGTACAGGTTAGTGGAAGGGTGGGGGGGGCGAGGGGATGAGATACAACAGCTTGTTTTTGGAATCTCACTCCGACAGAGTGCAAGGATGAAAAAAATGCGAACAAATTTCAAACGGAGGCCTCAGAACCGAGTCGAACTACATGGTGGACGAAGGTACAATATTGTTGACATGGTTCATTTTTAATCATCTCAGTTCGGTGGAGGTACCAAGCATCTGTCTGAAGGCAACCAACAAGGGCGGCATTGATGTAGATACCGTCGAAAGAGCCTCCCCTCCCCCCAGTGCGTGGTCTGCACTCTCCACTGGAAGTAACCACCCGTGGACAAGCTGGAAACTCGCCAGAAAGATGACCGATTCACGTTAAAACTGTTCTATGGTTCTTGGATGACGAGTTGACGGACACGAAAATATTCGCCTTTTCACCAAGCCGTTCCGTTCGCAATTGGAGTGACGATGTAGAAGGACGTGTAGAGATCCATCCCGATTTTGTAGTGATGAGTCACCAACGCGTGCGTGAGTATCGTCTTGCCAATCAGACATGGAAACGAGTCGAAATGCCATTTACGTTATCAATTAATAGACGAAACGAATCAGTCCGCGATGCGACGAACGTCTTCCGCGTCACTGCCGCCAACATCTCACCGGCCGTACCGCTCCGCAGATCCTTCCAAGGCAGGGGTACATGCTCCTTTTCACCGCCATGTACATGACCCTCGTGCCAACGGCTGACGAGGCAGAGGCGAAGGAGACCGCGCGCTGGGAGTACGGCGAGGACGCGAAGGGGCTGCCCCAGGACCTCGGGCGGGCGGGAATCACGCTGGGGGCGTTCTCGAATGCCCTCTTTGCCGTTGCGGACAACGTAAGAGAGTGTCTTCAGGCAGAGTCATTCCCTACGAAATTTCAGTGAAAGAAGGCAGAAATGACACGTGACCTGCAGTGGTCGCGAAAACAGGAGGAAACAACTGTACAGGCAAAGATTGATTTATTGTTTTATCTTTACTTCAAATCAGCGCTCACAGCACTAGTGCCGTTTACTCCAACCCGTGGTCACACAGAAGGACCCCTCACTACCCTCCCCTCCTGCGGTACGTTGCCTTCGATTTTTAATGCGAGAAGAGCTCAGCACTCTCTTCCCTCTGTGTACATACGAACTAGTGCTATCCACTAGGCTAGGAGCGAAAGCGAGAGAAAAACTTACTTTGCAAGAAAAGCTCGCTTTTGCCGGGATTCGAGCCCCTGGCCTGACCTCTAGAAGGTGCCGAGGATACCAACTAGACCACCGGGGCGACCGGTCGGCGAAGTAAAAATGACAAATATTGATGGACGGCTGAGGGGAGCCTTGCCAGCGCTCTTTTACGTCGCTGAAGAACACGTTTGACCGTGCTCTGTGCTACATCAATGACTGAAAAATACCGGCACGGTTTCACTGTGTACGGACCTAGACGGCAAAGGAAGTTCCTACACAAAAACAAGCACTCGACCAGCTCCATTTCGTATCGATGTCGACCGGTTGATGGTGGGACGGCACAGGTGAATGAAACTACACTGGCAAATTCACGGTTGTGTCGTTGTTACGCTAGGCGTTCAACTTGTTCCGTTCTGTGCCCAGCCTAAGAGTGTCTGCACAAGTTCATACGCGCACGTCCTCCCCCCTCGGTCGACCAAAAAACATTTGCACAGTGGACCGAGACGGTGCGATCCAAGGACTACATCGAGTTCCTGTGCCTGCTCTGGGAGCGCGTGAGGCCGGACGTCCTCTTCCGGCCGCTTCCCCTTAAGCCAGAGAGCGACGATCCCCCCTCGGCTCCGCCCCAACACAAGGGCAATCACACAGCCGCTGCTGCAAAGAAGATCGGTAGGAGAAACCAGAAGGCGCGGAGGAAGAACTGGGGAAACGACGGGGACGACGATAACTCCCGCCTTCACGAGAAGAGCCCGAAGGCGGCGAACGTGTTGGGCATTGGTGACGAGAGATGGCGTGGAGGAGGAGGAGGAGGAGGAGGAGAGGGGAGAGAAGGCGAAGCGCTGGACGACGACCGCCGCGCCCCTCCCACCCGTCTTCCGCCGCCGCAGACACCCGACGGCTTGCAGCAGCTGCGCATCCCGGGGTTTCGACCAAAGGAAGCGCAGCGTGCTGCGTGGGTTCGGTACAAGCAACGCCGCATCGTCGATCCCGGCCGGGGAATTCTGTTGACTCCGGAGGGGATGGACGGTGCGCGCGGCATTCACCGCGGCGGGGGGAAGGGGGAGAACAGCGGTGGAGCAAAGGAAAACCAGCGGCAACAGCAGCAGAAACCGGAGACGGAAGAGCAAAACAGGAAGAAAATGGGACGGCGGCGGACGCGAGTGACTGGCATTCTGAAGGAGGCGGATCGTCAGCGCGATGTTAGGACTGGTGGGGGGGGGGGATACCGTCCGAAGGAGGAGGAGGTGGAGGTGGAAATGGAAAAGATGGAGAGCATCTGGGATTTCATAACCAGGANGTTAGGACTGGGGGGGGGGGGGGATACCGTCCGAAGGAGGAGGAGGTGGAGGTGGAAATGGAAAAGATGGAGAGCATCTGGGATTTCATAACCAGGAACATTCCGGTGAACTCTCGAGAGGTGCGGGGGACGAGAATGTGCCGACCAGTTTGCACGAATATGAACCTTTGCCACCATCCCACACCCACTGATAAAATTACCACAACCATCGTTGGGATAAACACACATCCAATTTTTCGCACGCACGCAAACCGCCCCACAAAGCCCCCACCCCCACCTCGGCCCCGCTTCTCCGTGCTCCACGTCTGCTGGCTGGACATCAGCCCTTGTCGCAACAGAGGGACGCCTTCATCCTCTTCGTGGAGCGGAAGCGGCCCGACCTCTTGGACAACAACAACAACATCAACAACAAAAATTACGGCAGGAACTCGGATGTCGGTGCGGGTGACCAGACAAAGCTCGCGCTTGGCCGTCCCAACTCCTCCCCCAGCCCGAAACGTCCCGCTGCTAGCGGCGGCGGCGGCGGCGGCGGCGGCGGCGGCGGTGGAAGGGTGGCTGCACCACCCACCACCGCCGCCGTCGTCCGGCGCTACCGCACCCAAGAGGCCACCTGGGAGAGGGCGCGTCGCCAAACCGTCCCCGCGAGAGCCTTGGGGGAGTTGCTGGAGGCGTGGAGGTCGGGCCAAGAGGGGATGACGCCGGCGGAATACGGGGCGGCCTTCATCGGCCCTCTGCAGGCGAGAGACCGCGGGGCGGCGGCGTGGTTGATGAGGGGGCGCGTGTGTACATTTTGTGTTGCGACTTTTCATCTACAAGAATTTTTTTGGAAAGAAAGTATTGTTTGCATGGTTCGGACCGAACCGAAGGATACCTTTTGTGGGAGATTAGCTCCCGGTGTGGGCTCGGAGAACACAAAACACGTACAGTCGTGGAGTTGGGGGAGCGTTGCGGTGGGTTTACCATGGATGCTTGCGGGTGGTCACACACGCGGGACACAGCTACGGGGGCGCTACGACGTTTTTTGGTGTTGCTGCCAAATCGAATGAACCAGGCGTGCGACGGAAAGAATGCGTTGACTGGGCGATCTACCACCGTTCGGATGGGTTGTGGACGACGAACCAGCGAATCCGATTTATTGCTACCCTCCATAGAGGAATACTGCTTTGTCAAGTCTCTGCGCCGCACCCAGTTGTCTAACTTTGAGCTTCCGCTCATTCGAATTGCCGTCCCAATCTCACGCACCGCACACCATGTCGACACCCCAAGCGCGCCAGCTTTTTAGCGTACGCCATCGCCAACGGCTGGGGCACAAGGGCCGGAGGTTGCCACTCGCAGCAAACCCTGGATGGCGTCGCGGCGGAGTGGAGGCGCGGGAGGGGTCGCTGTCCCGAGGTGCCGTGGTTGCCATTGCCATTGTTGTGCTTCTGTTTCTGATCTCCCTTTCCCTCTTGCAGCTGCAGCCGTCCACTGCGTTACCGTTGGCGCATAGTTCGGGGTGTAGGGTAGGGCGATCGCGGCTGGTGCAGTCACGTTCGGAGTTGGGCATTTTTGGGCGCATCTATCCCTTACACCCTCAACGAACCTGATATTCTGGCGTGCAAGAGCACCTTCGCACGGTGTTCCAAGCATGTTGAACCGGTGTGAGTTTCCTCCAGCAACATCAACGGGCAGGGCTGCGAATCGCACCGGTAGGGTCGTCCACAAGCACCAAGCGAAATCCCCAGGCTCAATCAAAGCCCGTGACACTCCGAAACATCTTCATGCTGTCACACGCTACCCTTAAGCGCCGCCCTTCGGACCGCGATCTTCGGGTTTGGGACCGCAAAACATCGCATCGCCCGTGACGGTCGTCAAAAGAGCCTTCCGTGGAGATAATTGTCACTTCGTTTCATTCCACCCCACAAACATGCTTCCTGCGCACTCTAGACATGAAGGCAGGCGATCAGTCTCGCCGACATATCCTAGCTGTAGACTTCGCCCTGGCCTAAACCTCGTTCCTGTTGGTACAGTCTCTCGCGAACGAAATGCCCTTGGGGTTCTACAAGCGCGCACGGGCGGTGACTCTCACTCTCCTCCCGCCCAAAACGCACACAACTAAAAAACAGATGGACGCCCTGTGGGAGGTTCTGCGAGATCTTCTCTGGGATGAGGCAGAAGACGCTATCGACGAGGCCCTCAGGTACAACACAGCTGTAGCCCCCGTGATCCGAATAACAATTTACACCCAAACCTGAAGTCCTCAAGTGATTGGGTAGCTCCTAGTGGCTTCGAACAGCACCACCTTATTCTATCCTAGTCTATGCATGGCTAACGTTTTTCGGAACGCCTGTTAACAAGCGTCCTCGACCAGCGCATCGCGGGCGGCTCCAGATTGACTGTTGATGGGGAGAAACCGAGTGAAATGAAAGAACTTCTACCAGGGGCATGTTAGGCATGTTAAGTTGAGTCCCGGTGTCAACGTCGTGTCGGTTGAAAATGCGCGGCCTAATTGTTTTGTTCCTGTTCCTACTGCCTTAACCCGCCACAAAATTTTCAAGCGTTGGTCTCGACAACTACCCTTAACCCCTGTGTCATGGGGTGTTGACATGGACGCCGTTGCAATACGAGGCCTTCCAGGGTCGCAATTTTTTCTATTTCCTGGCCCCCTGTGAATGCTCATCCTACAACGCCGGCAAATCCTAAAACAAGAGGGAGGTCGATGGCCGGTAGTATTGTTGCCCTCTTTGTCTCCCTCCTTTCACAACCTTTCCGCACGAGATGCGGCACGAGGTAAGCCCCCTGCCCCCCCCCCCTTGTCGCACTACACTGCCTCTGTTCATGCTTCCGGAAACGCACGGGTTGGTTGCTTGGGTGTGTGTTGTTTTTTCAGCGACGGTGTCGACCTGTACAGCATCCCCCACCGCCTTCTCCACGACCCGCCGAGAGGGCGACAAGGCCACAGGAGCAGTAGCAGCAGCATCAGAAGCATCAGAAGAAGCAGCACCCGCCCGGTGCTGCCGTCGCCACGGCAGCGCGGTGATTACGACCACCAGCAACGCCATCGTCGTGCTTCCACGGCCCCGGCGTCAACAGACGGCGCTGCGGCCGTGGAATTTGATGGCGGGGGTGTTGATGGCGGGGACAACGGTTTCGACAGACATGGAGGCGGGAAAGGTCCCGAGGGAAGAGTGCTGCTGCAGGGAGAGAGGGTTGCCGGCTCCGTGCGGCAAGGGCAGGTGACGTGAAGTGCTTCTTGCGTTTGTTTGGTGTCATCGTGCCAAGTCCCGTCCCGACGACCACCCCATCGGCGCTGTTCGTTCACCCATTGTGGTTGACTTCCAATTGGAGAGAGGAGAAAGAGGCCAAGCAGCCACTTCGTCCTGACCGTCGCAGAATGACCCAGAAACGAATGAAAGTACATGACTCTTTCTCGTTTTGTCTCGTTGTTTATTCTGGGAATGGCCAGATTCTCGGTTCACCATGGACAAAAACAGTGAACAACCACTTTTTATGAGCACTTGCTGCTAACTCACAAGCGCTGCGGTGTGTGTCATCCCTTCGACTGGAAAAATATCCACCACGAATATAATTTGAATGACTGGTGGTACTTCAAAGGGTCCTCCTTCCAGTTGGGCGACTGCTGCTTTGCGTCGTCGCCCCTTCCATTTAGATTTTGGCTGGGTTGAAGACGGTGGCCCTACTTCGGCAGAGACAGCTTGGCTTCGTTCCCGCCGAAAGATGAAACAATCAGAGTTACGAGGCAGCGTACCTGAACCCCAACGTGCCAGAGTGCTACGAGCAAGACTTTCCATGAACAAAACTAGCGCCGCACGTCTCTGAGCCCCCCACCCCCCCACAGCCTCCTGTGCCTCGATTCCGCTCATCTGTCGGGGTTGCTTTCATCAGCCGACTGTCGCTATCGTCAGCGTTGTCAGACATGCCACTCCAGCTTCTCACCAACCCCCCAAACTCCCGCCCCTGCTTCAGGCCGCTTTCTACCAGACCCCATGTCCTACAGAGAGGGGAGCGTGCCTCGAAATCACCCTCGAGTCCCATGACACCGGATCGAGGGCACGGGGGCGAAGCAACGACAACGGCATACCGACCGCCATCAGCCTTTACGCCGTCCAAGCCCCGCACCGGCCACTGCGCCTGTCGTTCTACACCTGGGTTTCCCGCGGAAAAACCCACCACCGCCTTCTGCTCAACTGGAAGGGCCCCGCCGCTGGATTGAAGGGGGGCGACGAGGGAACTCTATCCCCTGCCCCGTCCCCGCCCCGCACGGGCAAACTCATTTCGTCACCATGGGATGGAGTAAGGGGATACACGTCCCCCCGCCCCGCCACGGCATCCGCCTCCAAGCCATGGAAGCCCGTGCCACCGGCCCCGATTCACATCGCGGTAGTTTGCCCCGAGCCTCCACCGCCGCCGTCCCCGCTAGCCCCTGCTTTCGACGGCAGCGGCATCGGTATCCTCGCAGCCCCGGACCAAGCCGATGAAACGCTCGACGATCGAGGTATTTTCGGGGGCGATCTTCAGGAGCCCGCGCGGGTAGTGGATGGTGCTACCACGGGGTCCGTGGGGAGACAGGTGGCGCCGACGAGGAAGAGAGTAAGGTTTACGGTCCGGGTGAGGGTGGTGGGGCCTCCAAGGGTGGTGCTAGAGGGAAGGTGAGATGTACATCATTGTCGATCGACAAAACCAGTAGAAACAGTAGTAGTGTAGTCGTGGCAACAGAAGTATTAGCGGCAGGAGAGGGGAGGGGGAGGAGAGGCTTGTTTGGGAGTGGTCGTCATATCCGTGATACGGTGCAGGGAATGCACTCCTCATGCTTTATACCCTGAAAATCCCCCTTTCTTGAGGAAGGAGAATGAATGGCTTCTTCGCGCGGGCCTAGGTTAGCCGGGCCTTGGTGGGTGGGGTGGTGTCGAGCCAGAACGGTCAGTACGTGAATGTTTGGAACGGCGAGTAGACACGGTGCAGCATTGTCGGGCGCCCAAACCATTTCTATGATCGAAAGAAAGGCCACGCAAACAATCCCAACATTTCTCGTTTGTTTTTTAGCAAGTGGCTCGCATAGAGGAAATCGTTGGGGTTTGGATGGGACGCGTACATTCAAAACGTTAATCAAGAGGAGTTTTTTGCAATCTGAACAGACGTGCGAGTCCAACGTTTCGGGATCAGCATGCGAAGGTACCATACAGTAATACAGAGCGCGGTTCTGCGGTACTGAACATTCGAAGGGTTGCGACGTGTCACCTATTCGACGACGGCGCCAATCGGACGTCAAAGCAGCATGATCGCGGGTGAACCGCGCCCCAGCCCAACGACTTTTCTTGACGAGTGAGCGTTCTCGCACCCTGCGAACAAGTACAGGATAATCACGGCAGTGAACGCTGTTCAGACTTGCCGCCCCCCATCTCTACGTCTAAGCCTTCTCCGCGCCCGCTTGCTGTCCTTATCGCCATTCGATCCAACAACAACAGGTGGTACTCGCTACCCTTCGGAACGGACACAGGAGAGGGAATGACAGGCCCACATCCCCTGGCCACTTTCGCCACCCTTCGACTACCGACACCGCTCAAGGCTACTCGATGGGGCCCGGATTCCTACCCAGCAGATCCCTTTGGAGATCGGGATGTGTCCGTGTTCTCAGGGGAGGAAGACAGGCCCGGCTTCGTGGACTCGGCAACCTTGGTAACTCTTCAGGTGAGGGCGAGGCTTAGAGCTAGGGGGCGCGTCGAGAGAAAATAGCTTATGTTCACAGATGGTGATATCTTACCTCTGACATGACCTGGGTTTGGGTCTTAGCGGGCAACGTTGTTTCACTCACGGTTAGTGCAACGTAGCCGTTGGGTGATTTGGTGTTCAAAAGCAAATCCTGAACACCATGATGAAATTTGGGTAGTTTTCTGTAGTTATCGTGGTTCTCGGCCAAAGCGTGCTAGACACCGTGACAAATTATTATGCCACGTAGACATAATTTCAACAGCGCAAGCGCGGTTTCGCTTAAGAACCTGATCGGAACACGCGAGAGACCGCGCGTACCGTCACGCTCGCTGAGACAATCGTCGTGTCTTTCCAAGCCCTACTTTTTTCATCCTACCTTCGTTAGCAGCGAGCAATTTTTCTGCAGCCCCGGCCGTCTTCACTGCCACCGTCACCGCAGACGTCATGTTCTGCACTCTTTCCGTTGTCGCATGAACCCGGCTGGCAGCTGTCCGCGTATCGAGCCCCTTCTGCCTCTGATTATTGGCAATATTGTAATGTCTCCCACTTCTGCGTCTGCCTTGCTCACCGAACAGCACCGCCGAATCCTCTAGGAGAATACCGCCAAGTTACACCTGACCTTATAATGGAGACGCCGGTGGGCCCGGCCAAACACGAGACAATTGCGTCATTGTTTCTTGTATTTTTTTTCCTTCCTTTCACATCGTCGATCCTGCACAACTCAACCCGCCACGCCCGCAACGAAGGCTCGACATTCGACCTGCGACCCTGACGGCGTCGACATCTACTGCGGCACCTCCCCAAGACCTCGCCCTGGCCCGGCCGATCACACCTGGCGGATGCCGATCGGTGGCCGCGGCGACGGTGGCGGCAGCGGGGTTGCGGCACGGGCACCCGGAGCGGTGAGAGTCCCGCAGCAGCAGTGGCACTTTGACGGCGGTGGTCAAGTCGACGAGTGCGACGAGGCAGTCGCTAGCGCGATTGGGACTCGCCCGCCGGTTTTCGACGCCGGCGGAACCGAGCCCCCCGTGGCCAAGCCAGCGTCTAGCCAGCCCGTCGACGGTGGTGGCAGGAGCGGGAACAACGGGACGGGGGAAGAAATTGATGCTGCACCAGGCCACCGTCAGCCCGGAGGTAGGTGCGCACGTTGCTGCCGTGCAAAGCCGGACGTACAGACCAACGCCTTTGCATGCTGCGGATTGGAGTCCTTCACGTACAGCACCCGCACACAGAACACCATTATATTTTTTTCCCAACGTCTGCATTCTTCGAACAAGAACGGCAATCTGGTGAAACGGCTGCAAACTGGTGTATGTATATATTTTTTTGGTTCAGAAAACTATCATGGTGCGGCCGGCGAGATCGCCGGTGCTGGGGTCAGCAGAATGACGGTGGCAATGCCAAGGGATCACACGGGGGCCTTCCATGGTGAGAGAGATGGAGCAGGCAATCCTTGTCGCTGCTTTAAATATTGCTGTTGCTGTCAAGAAATGCCGTGCGGCTACTGCTGTTGCCGAGTTTTGACGCAACTACCCCATTTGGCGGTTTAGCGGGGCAGCTCTGTTCACGCGGCCGGTTGAACTTCCCCCCTCTTGGCTCGACCCTTTTCGTTCGAATTTTCGCACTCGCAAAATCCGTGCGGTTTGATTGCTTGTCTCCTCTGTGATGTTGTCGCTAAGTCGGCGTGTTCGGGAGGGAGCGCCGCAAGACCACCACCGGCGGTGGTACAGCGAAAGGGGGAACCATCAACATCAAGGCAAGAGCACCAAAACGCGTGGCAATAGGGAAGAGCAACCGATCAATATCATACATCCCAGCTGAGTGCTGAGCCGCAACTGCGAGTTATTCCCCCCCGGCCCTCCACCTGCGAATTTTCCGCAATAGGTAACTCCTCTGTGAACGGCTCCGACAATACACAATGCAGGCGGTCGTGTGGTGCCCTGCTGTCGTGGTTCCCCCGCGCCTTCCGCTTTGCGGACACCTGCCCCGGGGGCAACGGCGTGAGCTGCTCTGGACTATTGGGCAGGACAAGCTCGTCTTCGAAGCGAGAGTCGAGGTGCGAAAGGACTAGATCCTTTTTCACCTGAGACCGACCCGAGATGAGGTTACTATGCCCGGGAGAGATTGGTCGACAGCGCGTCCGATCGACGGGCCTCTCTGTTTTGCTGCCTGCTGATACAAGCTGTTTGCAGCTCGTTTGGTGAATAGCTTCACGAGAGTACGCTTGAAGCTTGCAGCGTGATTATGTGCCGGCCGAATCGGTATCTCTCACACTTGGCGATGCACTCCTCTTTATTATTGGAGTGACCAACAAATCGCTGGCCAGGGTTCGCGTTACAAGCACAACCAACAACCTAGGACATCCAAGTAGGTTTGGTCAAGGTATTTGTCAACACGGAACACCCATGGGGGGGGGTGTACTCATAGTCGTGCATGCCGTAGTCGTTAGACCATTGACCTCGCATCCCTACAAAGCCGGGACGGAGCACGCCGGGTTCTCACCGGACCAGGCTCTCACATNTTCGGCATCTTGTGCTTAATTCCTTGCGTGCGGATGACAGCTGCGTATGACCCAATTTTTTTTCTGGTGCTTTCACTTCCAGAGACAGTTGT
>CACKRE030001535.1:8211-23504 GCA_902602495.3 Ectocarpus sp. CCAP 1310/34 | reverse complement strand
GCGCGGCGGTGCTTATGGCTGGAGGGGACGTGCTTGGAGCTGGCGGGGCGGTGCTCGGAGCCAGACGGGCGGTGCCTGGAGCTGGGAGGGCTGTGGTAAAAGCTGGAGCTGGCAGGGCGGTGCTATCGCCAAATCCTCCTCCGCTTTGACCAGCGGCGGAGTCGTCGCCAACGTCTATGCCCAACACGTCCTCTTCTCCCAGACCATAAGTCTCTGCATGTCCGCGCAGTCCTGTCGCGCGCGAGGTGAAATCCAACGCACTGCAGCTGCTGCTGCTCCCAGTTTCATCTCTTGCGGTAGGAACGGCCGAGAGAGCAGAGCTCTGCGAAGTGTGAGCATGTGCAGCATCCATGTCACGGCTGGTGGTCTACACCAAAGTCCTAACCCGTTGGGGGTACAAGCCCGAGGGGTCTGCTGCTATTGTTCGTCTGCTGTGTTGTGCTGCTGGGGCGTCATGTGCTGGGTGCAGCAGATCAATTCAAAAACTGGTTCTGTGAAGGCTAGTTCCGGAGGCGTTTTGAGGGCAGGCCGGTCCCCTCCTGCCCTCGAGGGCAGATTTCCGGGCGCCGACCGACGCCCAAAGGGTGGGTCCCCGTGACTACGCCACTGGTACCCTTCAACACACGAAATTCCCAACACGTGTTCCCCTGGGATCCTCACGACCAGATACTGCTGCGAGTATATCTAACACAGGATGTCCTCAACAAGCTCAAGGCAATAGCGGCGATCGTGCTGGTGGTGACTGTCGCCACATCGACTGTCATTCAGCGCCTAGCACCCAAGGCGCGGAAACCTATCCACGAGCCGCGACGCCTGGATTGGGACGAGCACTTGGAAGACGTGAGGCGCAGGAAGCTGTTCCGACGCATGTACAGGATGACAAGCTCGCGGATCTTTTACGACCCATCCTCGAGCGCAACGACTTCTACGCAAGTATGACATACCCACACGAAGTGCGCTCGCGCTTGAGGAAGAGAGAGTATGGTTAGTTTATGTTTAGGTTGTCCTGCCGTCGCGAACTCTAGCCGCTGGTTTATTGCACTTGTATGTTTCTTGCTCATCGCTGATTAAGGCTAGTTCCGGAGGCGTTTTGAGGGCAGGCCGGTCCCCTCCTGCCCTCGAGGGCAGATTTCCGGGCGCCGTACTTTCGGAGGGGAGGTTCTGCGGCTGTCTCCAAATAAACCACTGCTGCTCACAAAAACTGAGTAGACTACTGCTGTTTTGAACCAATTTCGCCCATTCTTTCGCAATCTGTACAGCATACAGCAGTTATGTGCTGTGGCAAAAACTCGCATTGATCGGCAGCCTGCACTCGCCGTTCGTGGAACTTCATGCGTATCTGGCCTTTGCCATCATCCAGCGTGGTCGGCATGCCAAAATCGTGTGTTGCGAACTCTAGTCTACTCACAGTCACCCACATGGCACCAAAACTTCAGGAAGGGTCTACTTGGGTACCATGGTCGAATCTTTATCTTGTGGGTCCGCCATGACGACGCTGGAGCAGACGACGCCACGGGCCCGCAGCAGCCCAGCTGTGATCACGCTGTAATTTTGTGCGATTCGGCCGGTTTCCGCCACCCCGCCACTCTCGTTGGACCACATTTCACAGTCTCGTTAGTTCCCTTTTTGAAACCGTAAGCATATTTTTCGTCGAAATCAGCTGTATTTTTCAGAGGAAAACTGCGATCCCCCGTGCTCCCATGAAGTACTTGGTGGCAGCCGCAAGTACACGGCTGTCTATTCTCTTTACTGAAGCAGACGGCCGGGGGACATCCCGGCCAAACTTGTAGCGGACCATTACGCTAAACGGACCTTATTGCTAGTCTGCACGGAATATGGACGCAGCCCCAGAGGCCACGCGAGGCTCACTTGCAGGATTGTAAATTTTCGGTCTGGTAGACCAGGGCACCAGACACCTCTGTACCCTGCTGGGTGAATCGATGGACTTCATTCTTTAGGAGCCAACCGAAGAAGAAGAGATGATCTTTGAAGCTTCCAGGACAAGCAGCAGAGGTGGAGATTAGTTGCTCATGACGAAGGTGAGTACGAGGGAGGTGTGTATAATATTTTCGTATTTTCCGTGTTTTCGTAATTTCTGTGTGTCTTGAGATGAACTGCTGTAGTTTAGTGTCGAGCTAAGATACATCCTAAATGGAGCTAAGACACAGCCTACATGGAAGTTTCCAGAATCAGCCACGGAAGAGCTTTCGTCATAACTTTCAATAGACTAGTATATTACGGACAAAAGAAGGCACTGGGCAGAGAGAAACCCAACTTTTTTTTCAAGTGGAAGACTATGTTGTCCGCAGACTATGTAGTATGCAACAACAACAACTTCAAACGACAGAGAAAACATGGCACGACCACCCACTACCTGTTAGAACGCTCGACCTGAGACCGGACACCTGTGATATCACCTCATGATTTGTACGTCAGGTGTGGGGGGGCGAAAGCAGATGCAAAGAGAGGAAGACTTTCTGGTCACGAAGAAGCCGAACACGCTCCTAGGCAGAAAGTACATCTTCCAAGCCGAGGCGGCATTTTGCCTGCAATTCGTTCCGCCTCTCGCTCCGAATCGAAGGCGATCAAGGTCGAGGGATGCCAAGTCATCAGCAAAATCGTAGCCACCGAAACACCAGGCGTCGTGGCTACCTACACCCGTAGACCGTGGGTCTTTTCTTTGCCCAATGATTTCTCTCGCCTACTATGACCCGTACGTAGGCTAGCTACAAGAAGAGCTATCTACGTAGACTAAGCCTGGTGCCCTGCGTTCGCTCAGATCAACATGAAAAACGTTTGTTTGTCACTTGGCAACTTTTTTTGGTATTTAGACTACACTGATCGATCGATTAGCCGCGGCCCAAATTCCTGTATGTTCTCGGAAATAGTTGTTTCTGGTATTTACGCTTATCGGTCGATTAGCCGCGACCCAAAAGTTCCCGTATGTTCTGTTGGTCAACAGGTGTTTTTTTCCTGATCTGAATGTATTTTCTACTCATGAAAAGGTTTTTACGCTGACAGGAAAATAGACGCGACCCGAATTCCTGTATGGTTTGCTGGTAAATAGTTGTTTTTTGGTATTTGCGCTGATCGGTCGATTAACCGCGGCCCAATTCCTGTATGCTCTGCTCTGGTAAATATATTTTGGTATTTCCCGGTTGTCTTGCTGGTACGTTTCACGACAGAACCACGGTCATTCTTTCGCCCGACAAATGCAACACCCAAGACTTTTCGGAGTACCTGTGTACCGGTGTATTGAAGCTGGTCGTTCGAAAAGCCCAGAGTCTGGTGGTCCTGCATTCACTCGCTTGAAAATGATCGGGTTATAACTGTGACTTGACTAATGATTGGATAAATATCTGTGACTTAATTTCTTCCGGAGCTAGTTTGTCAATAACTTAGAGTGTGGCCCCAATCGGCGTCCTTCCCCTGCTGGATCTTGTTTCGATGTCCCACCCACCTGCGTTGTTATCCGCCAGTTGTGAGCTCTGCAGAAAGGAGAAACGGAGAAGTGCAACCTGTTCCGCGAAGGCATCATGGAGGCACCAGCAGAGTGGTCCCGGCGACGAAGCAACGACGACGAGGAGACCACAAGAGAGAGGAAGATGGAACTCATGTTCACTCGAACGAGGAACCCTCTACCATATGGATCAGTCGCCCTGATGTGTGTTCGCCCAGAAGAGTACCAAGGCCAGGACATAGTACCATCGGTCGCAAGGCTCCGTCCGACCGCACAAGTAGCTTTGCGAAGGATGGCATGTTTTCGGAAGGCGATGGTATGGTGTGGATTCACGACTTCTTTAGACACGTACGGGGCGTAGAGTATGACGTGCCTAATGTTCTTCCAGTCGACGAAAACAGAGCGGTCCCGCTCACCTCGCTAGCAGGGCTAGGCCAGGGAATAGAGGGGTACATGGAGGAAGTGTCCAGAGCCTCTAGGACAAGTTTGACCACAAGATATCGAATGCGTCGTGACGTTGTAGATAGTGCTCGGTCCAACCTGGTGTTCATGTCAAAGCGCCCACAAGATGCTTTCGTTGATTGCCGGCCCGCAAAAATGCGAAAAATTGATCGTAGGCGGGCCCACGTCCAGCCTAGCCTTTTTGAAGCGTGCAATAGTGGAGAAAGGGTGCAAAGCTCCACCACAGGGGAGGGATACAGCGTGGAAAGGTTTGAGAGTGATTCAGGCAAAGGTTGTCGACGTCCCCCGACGAACGACGCCATCGCTTTGAGCTGCAGTGGACTGGAGATTCACGTGTTCTGAGGTTGGCTGCTGTTCCGCGTAATGTCGATGAGGGTTACCTCGAGCACGGCGAACGGCTGTCGTCCTAGTCGAGTTGATGATAGACTAGATGTCCACCGAGTTACCTGATTTATGCTCGCACCTGTCTCCTGTGTGCACGATTGTGGCAGGATGAGCGCTTGCGTAGTCATACTCGGGTCTTCAGGCGAGGTTACAGTGCAAACGAGTTTGGAGTACAAAGAAGTCCTCCTCATGAAATGTAGTCTTGAAGTAGCTCCTCGGTCGATAAGGAACAGTTGGGCCCGTTTTTCGTTTAGCTCTTGAACAGTGTTGCTCGTTCTGCAGGGTGTAACCTCGATGCGTTGGTCGCCATATTTCACACGTCACGTGCATAGGAGATTGCTGGACGGTTGAGTGAGGCCTGTGAGGTGACATTGGTGGCATGTGTATTGATTGCTGGACCGTCGAGTGAGGGTAGGGTTGTCGTGGGATATTCAGTGGTGCCTGAATTTCACACGTCTCGTGCATAGGGTCGCTACCCCCGTAGGATGTGTGATGGTGGTGCTACAAGGTGCTACAAGAGTAAGTCGTTTTACTGTTGAAATGTGATAAATCATCATGCGCAAGGAGAACATTCTTGTCTATACTTCAAAAAGATCGTCGGTGCTTCATGGAGGCTGACATTTTGACAGATCACTCGGCGATCGAACCACACGTTTTGGTGTTGTGCGATATTTTGCGTCGACCAGCTTCTTGCATATCGGGAAGAATAGAGTAGAGCAGCTACTCGGGTAGAACAGCTACTCGGAAACAAATAGCAGCAACCGTGCTTACTACATAGCAAATGACACGGATATCGAAGCGGCAGTGTAACATGGGCCCACAAACGTGACCCCCCTACCGTAGCATGGCTCTCCTTTGTATTGCCTTCGGCCTCTGTGTTGTGTTTTCATGACCTCGCTGCCTACTCTGCTGTGTTGGGTACCTTGATCTCGCTTTTGCTTGCTTTTTTTTTGCACGTCTGGCTGTCTGCCCATCTGCCGCCACTTTGTCTTGCCTGCGCCGTTGCTCCCATGCCCTGGTGCGTAGTGCCTGGTGCTGGTACGTTCCCCTTTGATTTCTTCTTTGGGCGGGTGTGGGAAGCGTCCTCCTTTGTTTTTGTTTTTGTTTTATTTTGATCGGTTTCCGAGGGCTCTCTTCTCAAACGGTCGGTGCGGTACGTGTTGTTTTCTTTCAATGATTTTGTTTTCTTTTTCCGAGTGGTTTGTACCCGATTTGTTTCCCCGTGGCGTCGTATGTACCGGGTTTTGAGACCACGGGCTCCCATTTATTGTGGACTACAGAGCTAATGTGAGAATCAACAACAACAAAACAACTGGACCAAAAAATAAGCTCGCTCCGAGCAAAAACGGAATATCACACGCCCATACATCCTTTGTGACCCCGGTTGGGTCGTCTGGTTAGTAAAAGTGGAGGATAGGGGCCAGGGGCAGACGACAGAGTTAAATGATGGGAGAAAATATATACAAGTATATATGGGAGTTTTTTCTGAATGCTTGCTTTTGTTGTTTTCGCGAGGACCTGGAGCAGAGTTCAAAACCGAGGTTTTCACTACCCTCCTGGTACAACATCACCTACGCTTACGGGGATCAGAGGGTGGCTGGCTCGAAAGACAGGAATCGTCAGGTTGGAAGCTTCTTGCTAAAAACATGTGAAAACGGTTTTCGCGGCAGGTTTGGTGACGTTTCGGACAACCCATCAGGACATTTTTTTTTTTTTCTCCGATGAATGCATGACTACCTGAGCCCGTCCAACGGAGGCTAGCAGCAGTGAACGAGTTCATTTTCTCGGTGGACTACCTTCCCATCATATCCTCGCCACGCCGTTGACTGCTGGCGCTGCTTGCGTTGCTGGCGCTGCTGGCGCTAACAGCAACCCACGGAAAAAGTTGTCCACATCGGATCTGGAGTCCATTTTGGCGATGTTCAAGCCGAAACGCATGCCTCCAGTCGAGCGGTGCGTGTCGAGGATGAACTGCAGGCGGGCCTGATCCGTGGGTCCTCGGGGGGGGGGCTACGGAGCAGAACTCACTGCAACCCCTTCCGGTCCATGTTTTTTTCGAATTCTGATCCGCGACACAAACAACGCTTTCCTTCTGACGCTACATTTTGTTTTGCTAAAGAATTTTGACATTGTTTTTGTTTGCTACTCGTACACCCATACTGAATGACAAATTCGGGACACCGTAAGGAACACCGACAGATCAAAGAAAAACCATACCCTCAACCCTCGTGGGCATTCCCTTCTATGTCTCCGCTCCATTCCCCCAAATAGATTACTCAGCCAACCCTTCTAGCCTCCACCACTGTGGGGCTACCTGACCCTCACCACATATTGCAGGCTGAGATATCTTACCCTCGACGTGTTGCTACTCCTTTGCTAGTGCGGCAGACACTTCTTTGGCACATTTTCCTGCCTCTCTCACATAAACCATAAAAGCCCGCGACTTCCAACGGCCTGCGCGTTGAATTTTCAGCTCTGACATTCCTTGCGCGGCTAGCTGCGTGGCTCCCCCAATCCGCCCGACTGCAGGGCGTACTGGGCTGGATTTTTTCCGGCGCTGGCTACCATCATTCGCAAGCCGCCAACGGCTTCCGTTCTGGTAATCACTTTCCATCCCGCTGTCGTGAGTCTCGTCATCAACGGAGAGCCTCCAGGTAGTTGAGGGTTTTCATCGAGGAGCTCCACCAGCGCCTCAAACGCCCCTACCGGTGCCCCACCGGTCCCCTCCCCTTCTCGCGCGCGCGTGCGTGTGATCGTGCACCCTTCCCGCAACTGATCCGTTTTCGATGCGACGAAGCGAATCTTGACGGTATCGGCGCGTGCTCTATCCTCGATCCTGACCTGAGTGTCTCAGAGAGAGAAAGTCACGCAGTCGCGCGTCACGCAAAATTCCGGGTGCGCGAGCACGTTCGCGTGCGCGAATAGTTCCAAGGCTCTACATATTAGAAAGTACGACAGTGCCAATCCCAGCCGCGCGACTTTTCCTCCCTCCTTGAAACTCGTAACCGCGAGGCAGCCGTGGGCTAGGATGGCCCACGCGAGAGGCAAACTTACTTGGGATTCCTTTCCAGACCCCCCACGGATCCGTCGATCCCTTTCCCAGACGCTACGATCATGCAGTGGGACGTAGAGAGCTCCCACCCTAGCTGTAACTTGTGGAAAAACTTGATGGCTGAAAGCTACCCTCTAACAGTGGATTGCTAGTTGTTGAACACGAACAGTCGGCAGGCCATGACTTCGAGCATAAGATTGAGCACCTCTGACTCGTTCATCACATGCAACCATGGCCCTCTCCCTTTCCTTGTAGTGAATTCCAACCGCTTCATCTTCCCGGCATGCACCTTATGCGTGCTGCCTCCGACAGCCGCGTGCACGAGAGACTCCACCAAACTTGCTACTTCCGAGCTCATCCCCCCATTCTCTTTCCCTGTTCCTGGAATTCATTCCGAATGGCGAGAGGGAAGGCGTCAACGGACAGCGCAATTACAGGTAAGCACTTTTTCTTTTTCATGCGGCTGTCATTAGCCCCCACAACATGCTGTCGTGACGAGGAGCGATGTTTTTTGTCTGCAGCAAGATCTCGAAAAGGCGATCACCTGCTGCTCCTATTGATTGTTCACGTCAGTGGTCATTGTTCGTCAACTGTCGCACTCTGTACGCCACTTCGGAGCGCGGCCATCGTGAAAGCCATCCGCTAGCGTGTTTTGTATGCCTGGTATGTGTTTGGCGTCGTATCTCCAGCTCCCTTTGATATCGAGGCGGCCAAGCATTCTCACCATCAGGCATGCGCGTGTATCTCTTGCTCCGCCGCATCGGTTTGAGCACGTTACGGCTGCGAAGTTGTCTCCGCGCATTCGAATCGGGTCGCCTGTATTTTTTCGGCGGTCCCCTACGAGCTCGTGCATGACTTACGCGATTTCAACCATCCGAACCAGTTTGAGCAGGTTGATCGTGACGCTAGACCTCTCACGACATGCGGCCATTCGTTTTAGTTCGGCCAAGAAAGGCAGGGGCAAGTCGTATCTCCAGTACACTCTCAGCTCTCGGCAGTATCCACCTATCGCATCGAAGCTAGCATCTGATAGGTAGTTTCTCTTTGCCGGACGGTTGACTGTGGCGAAGCACGGTGCGCTGATACATTCCCCGGCTTTCAAAAGTTCTTGGTCTATTGCCCATCTCCAAAGTTCTAGGTCGTCGTGGGACTCTGTTCCTAACGTTACCGAGTGGCTCTGGTTCTTGTGCGACGAGTGCAGATCTGTGAGTCGTTGCAGCCTCCACACGAAGTACTTTCCGGCGCGAATCACGTACGTCAGATTCCATAACTTTCCTGCAAGCGAAAACACCTCCTGCGCTGTCGCTTGACGTCTACCGCGCGGCTAATTGTCCACCAGGATAGTTTTTATCTTTTGTGCCTTTTCTGCGGTGATGGAAATCTGCATGGTGAGAGAATTTATCCAAAAACCCAAAAATTCGAACTCGGTATCCCATTTCGAGCTCTTTTTGGGCGCCAAGATCGATGTCTCGCCTGCTTCTCCAGGCCCAAACAAACGTCCATAATCCGACGCGAGGGAGGCGGATACGTCAAGGACGGATTTATCTTCATCCGATTGTTGTGCTCGAAGTAGGGCGTGGTCGTCCACATACGCGACTGTTTGAAACGGGCTTGACAAGTTTCCCTCCTTACTTGCACGGACCTTGACTTCGGGTGGCACGGGCGTGGGGTCGCCGGTCTCCCAACGGTCCACTATTGTGATATGTTTCGTCATCTCTACACCTTCTGGCAACAGTTGCACGGTATCCACGCCGCTATGTCCGTGTCCGCGTTGAAACCTCCCTCATTCTCTCGGTTGAATAGATCGAACGACAGGTCGTTGATGACTCTACCCTTGTGTGCTACGACTGCCTCCAGGGGCAATACTATCGAGTTTGGTACCTCGTGCGCTGCTGACTTTTTTCTCACGAGGCATCTTTCTCTGCGCACATCTTCCCCGATCTTTTTCCAGATTAGCGGGAGGTGTTCTTCTGCACGACGATGGTTGCTGTACTGCAGGGCACTTTCGAGGTTTTCATGAGATTGGGGGGCGATCACCGGCACTCCCTTTTATTCGATTGTCAGTAGTTCATCTATGTGTAGGAATCCATTTAGGTCTCCGAAATAATGTCTGATGGCTATGGGATTTACTGGAGGTGTGGCCAAATCCCGCCGAGGGCTCGGGCTACGTCTCCTACCCTTCCCCGTTTTCGCGGATCGTCGTGCACGTCGCAGTAAAGCTGTGGAGGATGCGTTCTCTTTCTGATTGTTCAAGGTCCGTGTTTCTGAGGCATTCTTCTTGTTTTTGCCAAAAGGCAATGTTTGACTTGTGTCGACCGTGCAATCCGCTGCCGCGCGACCCGCCACATTGAAGCCATGGTGCTGACCCGCTGCTTTTACGCGGTCCGGATCCACAAGTAAGTGTTTGTGTATGGCCGACGTTCTGCTGTAGCGATCTCTCGCCCTGCATGCACTGAACGTCTGTTTGTGTCTGGGATTTCAACGAGCTACGTGCCTGCCTGAGTTGAGTTGGAACTGCCCTACTGATATTCGGCTGCGGCGATCGCTCACCCTGCATGCCCTGAACGTCTGTATATCCCTGGGTGTCCGACCGACCGGCAGCGTACATTTGTTGAGTTGGAGTGCCCTACTGCCGTTCTGCTGCAGCGATCTTTCGCCCTGCATGCACTGAACGTCTGTTTGTGACTAAGTCTTCAACGAGCTACATGCCTGCCTGTGTTGCGTTGGAGCGGCCCTACTGACATTCGGCTGCGACGATCTCTTGCCCTGCATGCCCTGAACGTCCGTGAATCCCTGGGCTTCCGACCGACCAGCAGCGCGCACGTGGTGAGTTGGAGCTAGCCTACTGCCGTTCTGCTGCGGCGATCTCTCGCCCTGCATGCACTAAACCTCTGTTTGTGTCTGGGCTTTCAACGAGCGACATGCCTGCCTGGGTTGTGTTGGAACTGCCCTAGTGACATTCGGCTGAGGCTATCTCTCACCCTGCATGCCCTGAACGCCTGAATACCCCTGGGCTTCCGACCGACTAGCAGCGTGCATGTGATGAGATGGAAGTGCCCTACTGCCGTTCTGCTGCGGCAATCTTTCGCCCTGCATGTACTGAACGTATGCTTTTTTCTGGGTTTTCAACGAGCGACATGCTTGCGTTAGTTGTGTTGGAACTGTCCTACTGACATTCGGCTGCGGCGATCTCTCACCCTGCACGCCCTGAACGCCTGTGTATCCCTGGACTCCCGATCAATCAGGTGCCTTCATGAGCCCAGTTGAAAAAAATCTTACGGCTGTTCGGCAGTTGCGATCTTTTCTTAGTCTGCATGACGAAGCGAGCTCTGCTGCTATGGTTGCTAACGCGGGGCCGTCGAGAATCTGTTCGTGCCATGCCAGATGTGACAGCTGTCGAAACGTGCCTGACACTCTGACCTTTCGCGATTCTTGGGCGGTAGCGTTATGCGGCCACCTATCATACGGGGTACGGTTAAGGCAACTGCGGCTACAGCGACTGCTATTGGTCAATGAGTTTTGCTCACCGTGGAACAGGGCCGGCAAAACTGACCCAGGCGTGGGGGCAGCGCGAGATCCGACGGACCTCCGTGCGTCTGCGAACAGGGTACCAGCTGGTTGCGGCTTCCCTTCCCCCCCTTTTGTCGTCTCTGCCGCGAGGCAGAGCCCGGACTGTCAGAAGCCTCTCCCGCCAGCGCCCCGCCCTCCGCCCCCCCTACCTCCGCCTGCAATCCTGCTGAAATTGGCCACGCTTGGCTGCCGGGCAACTCCTCCTGCCGCCGCCTGGGGCTGCTGCTGTTGCGGAATCGGCTGGACCTGGAGTTGCTGTAGGTGTTGCGGCTGCTGCTGCTGCTCCTACTGCTGGGGAGAGGGCGTGGTGGCGGATGGGGCTGCGTCGGGCGTGTGGGTGCTTCCGTTGACGTGCTGGAACTCACAGCCGGGGCGGCGGCAGGCGTCCCCATACCACGCCGCCCTGCATGCCCGTTCGGGGGGATAACCGGGCCCACTCTTTTTGGCCTTGGCCTTTTTCGCCGACGCAGCGGGCTGGGTCGTCGCGGACTTCCGTTTTGCGCTGCCGCCCGTACCGCTACCGCCGCCGGATTGTACCGCCAGGTCGTGGAACCCTTCGCTCATGCCGTGATTGACCGCTTCCACGGGGAGGTCGAGGGTGAGATTCTTGTACTTCACCTTCGCCGACGTCGGCGGCTGGCCCCTGGCCGGCCACCGCCTGTTCTTGCGCTGCCGCTGCCGCCGCGGCTGTGCCTGCGGCGGCGGCCGCCGCAGCGTTGAGCACGACCTCCGAACTTTCGCCGGAGGCTGGCACGACGAAAGTTGATCAATCCTTTATCCACTCCTTCACTCTCTTCTCTATTGTCTCTCTCTTGGTGCCACAGGCTCCCCGCTGTCGAGCGGTGCGTGTCGAGAATGAACTGCAGGCGGGCCTGATCCGTGGGTCCTCGGGGGGGAAGGGGGGGGCTACGGAGCAGAACTCACTACAACCCCCTCTGGTCCATGTTTTTTTCGAATTCCGATCCGCGACACAAACAACGCTATCCTTCTGAACGCTACATGTCATCGCCAAGATTCCCGGGTCCATTTTTTTTTCCCTACAATTTCTCCACGCTGACCTCAACGCTAACACACTCCAAGGGTCTGCTGGTTGAAATTGACCGTATGTGGCTCTGTTTTACCGTATTTACGAGCGAGCTTATGTTTTGGTATTTTCCAAAAGAGCTTATATTTTTGAGGAAGTATCTTTTATGGGTAAGTTAGCCTGTGACCAGGGGAATCGACCCCGTCAACTGTTAGACTAATATGGACAGAAGAAGGTAAGGGGACGGTTTTTAATGTGAAGACAACAACAACAACAGCAACAACAACAACAACTCCGGGCAGAAAATGGTGATTTCCTCTTTATGTAATACAAATACTGCTGTATTTGTCCGGGTTTCCACTCATTTTCGCTTTTCACAAAGGAAGTTCGCAAAATGCAAAGCCCGCGGGTGGTCCCGAAACGTCCCCTCTTTTTTAAGAAAGTCACACCTGTAGCCATTCGGCTAAACAGCCAGGGTGGGGAGACATCACCCTGGCGAGGCCACCCTTAAAGACTACCTTGCAGGTTTGACCCGGTTGCCAGCTGGGTACCCTGCCAGGGTACCGATCCACACCCTGTGCGTACCCTGCCATTCAGGGACCCTCGCGGGGTACACGCCTGGAGAGACCATGGCTGTTGTACTACGGCGCCGAAAAATTAGAGATTTTCCTTTTGAATATTTCGTTCATTTATCTTCTTGTCGCGTCCCTCGCAGCAGCACTTAGTACTCCTACACGTACGAAAAAGCTCATCGCTCATCGACACCATGTACAGTAGGATGCATCCCAAAACCCAATCCATCAATAAAAGTCCACAATATTGGGGCTCACAACCCAAACTTGGACGACCACTTTCGACATTGCCAAACGTAGTCAAGACGTGCACCAACCAACTCAGAATGCATCGTGAACCACACTATCTATGAATATAAAGCACAAAAACGCATAAAACGCATAAAGCACAAAAACGATCAAAAACAAAATGCATCAAACCATTCCTTCACTACCAAAAAATTGCACCCCTTGCCTTCAGCTTCACACAACTTGCATGTACCCGCTCAAGCCCACATTCTTGTGCATACGGAGACTCAACTCAACGAAATTAAGCTCCGACCAAACTTACTTGCCTCTTGTTCCTACCACCTGCATACTTGGGTGCCCCTCCTCCCGGCGACACGCAAAACAACTTCTGCGTTGTGTGTATCACGTCCAAGGTACGCACGCGCTTATCGAACTGCAGGCAGGCGTATGACCTGTGCCTCGATTACACACCGTGACAAAAGAAAAGTGCCACCGCTTCACGAGATAGACTGCCCTTAGACTGCTATGTCCAAGGAACCTGCTCCCTACCACTCCCACCCAACACCACACCAAGCGCTAAGCCCGAGAACATTACCAGCAATTTCGCGACCCTTGCGGATGCTGAGCGTTGATCTGCCCATCTCGTCGAGAAATGCGCCGAGCTCGGCATCGTCGACGTGCACGTCTGCGGCCGGGGTGTCCTCCACGATGAGACTGACGTCCCCGCCGGCGTACGGGGACAGGAAGCACATGATCTTGGGGTTTCCGTTGTGTGACTTGATGGTCAAGAGTCCGGAGGCTATGCGACGCAGGCCCGTCATGAACTGCAGCATGGAGTACCAGAAACTGCTCTAAAGCACGTAGGGAAAGGGAAGGCATGGATGAGCAACGACATGAAACAAAAAGTTCATGATTGATTCCAGAGTGGACGACAACTCGGTTAGGTGGGGTGACAAGAAAAATGCGTGACGAGCATGAACAACACGAGAATAATCCCGATATTTTCCGTGATGTACAACATGGAGGTGAACGATTGTGTTGGTATCAGCGCAAGAGCAGGAGGTGCGAGGGGGGTTGTACTCATAGTCGTGCATGCCGTAGTCGTTAGACNCGTGAGATATTCGGCGAGTCGAATGAAGGGTGCGCTGCATCCTGCTAAGGGTTTTCGGCATCTTGTGCTTACTTCCTTGCGTACGGATGACAGCTGCGTATGACTTAATTTACTTTCTGGTGCTTTCACTTCCAGAGACAGTTATAAGCACTACTGTGTGACTGCCTCGAGGGGTCTTGACCATTTTAACACAAGGTGGTGCGATCATCCCCCTTGCGCGGAGTGAGGGTTCTCCACCCCGCCCAAAACATGATCTACTGGACCACCATTATGGTTACCGCCAAAAAAAAACGGAGGTAAAAAATAAAAACGGTAACCTGGTTGCCGAGTTCACGAAGTGAAGCGGCTTGTTTTACAACGTCGTTGCCAAGCGACGAAAACCCAATCCCGATGGCAAGCACCAGGGGGAGGTGCGGGGGGGGTCTAAAAATCGAAAATATCACCCCCGACTCTAATCGGAACACTCTGGCCTAAACTGCATCTATACGAAGCAATACTTTGGAATAAACAAATCAAGATACTCGCTGCTTGCGTGCTGTCACACTTACCTTTCCTGCCCCTTCAAACCAGCAGGACCGCCGGCTCTCGACGTGCACGACATTGCTGACAACTCCAAACGATCGCTAGTCAAAGTTCTGAAGCGTAAGCTTCAGTCTCATCGTTCGATATTCGTGGGTGGAACTTTCATTCGCACTCCCCAAGCGTTGAAGCCACGATCCGACAACGAACCCTACTGTTCGCGGGAGCATTGGCAAGGCAGCCGGACGGGCGACTCCCGAAACGACTGATGTTCGGCGAACTGGCAGGGGGGGAGAAGCGACCTTGGGGGGGACAGGAACAGAACTGGCCGAAGTGTGTGCTCGACGACCTGAAGGCATTCGGGGCCGACCACGGATCTACGAAAACCGATCCATGTTGTCTCGGAATCCCGGTACCGAAAGACACGTCACCGAAGTTAAAGTGGAAGGAAGCCGCGAGGGTAGAGGGGGAAGTACCCTGGCATGCGGCGGTGCTGCAGGGAGCTGAGAAGTTCATGACCTCCTGGCACGAGAAGGAAGAAGAGGCCAGCCGACAACGGGCGCTCNGGTAGAGGGGGGAGTACCCTGGCATGCGGCGGTGCTGCAGGGAGCTGAGAGGTTCATGACCTCCTGGCACGAGAAGGAAGAAGAGGCCAGCCGACAACGGGCGCTCAAACGAAACCACAAGCCACCAACCAATGGGGCGGGAGGGGGGCAGGAGACGGACGAGACAGCGAGGGAAAAAGCAAACGAGGGGAGGAGACGGACCGAGTGGCGCGATACGTGCCGGATTGTATTTCTATTAGCCAATTCCCCCCGCCCCCTCTCGCAATCTAGACTTCAGTGGGTTGGCGCTGTTGGCGAAGCGCTGTAAAACACGCCACCCCAAATATAGCCCCCATAGTATGCGCT
>CACKRE030001534.1:6331-19158 GCA_902602495.3 Ectocarpus sp. CCAP 1310/34 | reverse complement strand
CCCACTAGTGATGACGTACCATTACAATGTATCGCTGGTTGGTGGCCAAGTTTGCGTGTTTGCTTGTTCGTTAGTGGTCTCTCCACTGTGTGCTTTTTTTTGTCTCTTATTTCTTGTTATTGTCGGTCTGGTCCCTTTTTGTCCTCGCTCTTTTTATTTCATTTCNGGCGAGGGAAGAAGCAAACGAGAAGAGACGGACCGAGTGGCGCGATACGTGCCGGATTGAATTTCTTTGAGCCAATTCCTCCCCCCCCAACGCTGCACCATTGCACCAACCCCCCACTAGTGATGACGTACCATTACAATGTATCGCTGGTTGGTGGCCAAGTTTGCGTGTTTGCTTGTTCGTTAGTGGTCTCTCCACTGTGTGCTTTTTTTTGTCTCTTATTTCTTGTTATTGTCGGTCTGGTCCCTTTTTGTCCTCGCTCTTTTTATTTCATTTCCTCTTTCCTTATTGTTTCCTTTTATTTTCTTCTCTTTTTCTCTTTTTCTCTTTTTCTCTCTCTCTCTGTGCCAGATGGCCTTGTCTCTGCTTGCGTTGTGAAGTACCAAGATTGAACCAACGGGGTGTACCTCACTCTCTCCGGCCCGTGATGGTGACCCCTGGTCTCAGTTGTCACCTCGCATAGCGCGCAGAGGGAGTGGAGGACTCCAGAATATATCTGTCGTTGATTTCTATTGACTTTCGGACCTCTCGGGGCCATTTTATTTGAGTGTACCTTTTTATGGTAAGTTAGCTTGCGACCACGGGAATCGACGGCGTCGAGTGTTGTATCAGTACGGACATACGAACGTTCTGGGTAGAGAGAGATCGGAACGTTTTTTAAAGCGAAGAAAACAACAACAACAACAACAACAACAACAACAACAACAACAACGACAACACACGCACGAGCACGTTTGGTTTCCCCGCGCTTTTGTTGTCTGCACCACCCAGCTCAACACGAACGCTCGCCCCCTGCCGACCGACACCATCCCGCTCCACGCTAAGAAGTATGCGTGTGTATCCACCTCGAGGAATCCCATGGAGACGCATTCAAAAGGGTGTGTTTAGTAAAGTATATTCATACTCAAGTATTCTAAAAGTAAATACTCAACCTTGAGCAGTTCAACACTGCTCATCAATTCTCCGGAGGTTGAGTAAGTATTTTGTTATTTCTCATGCTCAGATACTCGAGTATTTGTCATATCCTTGAGTTTTCCCTTGAGTGAGTATTTCAAGAATACCCGACAAATACTAAAGCCTTCGAGTATATGTTACAAAAACACTCATCCGTATCTAATCCAGAAAATACTCATCCGTATGTATTCCAAAAATACTCATCCGTTGATCGTTGTGTAAGTTTACCAAGAATACTCATCGGTACTGAGGAGGTTGAGCAAATTATTTCACAACTGTTCATGCGTACTCAGCTACTCTAGTATATTTACCTTGAGTATATCCTTGAGTAAGTACTCCAATATGCAATTTGTACGGAAGCCTTCGAGTAAGTATTTCGAAAATACTCATCACTCAAGCGTTTGTGTAAGTATTTCAAAGATGCTCACCACACGCAGGAGAGTGAGTGACTATTTCAGAATAACGCACGCGTACTCAGGCATTTTAGTAAGTACGTCATATTGTAACCTTTACTCAACCATACGTATTGCATCGGCGGGTGCCGCTGTATTTGTATCAGCTTCGTCGCGCATGAACTTCGCCACTACCCCTACCCGACGAGTAAGAGTATTCTAGTTGTGAGTATCGCTTTACTTTGTCGCGAGTGATGATGTGCAGCAGCAGAGATGGTGTGGCGGTGGTGCACGCAAGACCCGCAGAAAATGCCCCGCTCTACTCACGTCATTGTCATATTTTTGTCACGGGGGGAATTCACCGGATATGAGTATGGGGTAGAGTGCTGACTATACTCGTAGTCGAAGACTAAGTACTTCAGGAATACAACCATACTGAGGAGGTTGAGTATTTCAAAAATACAAGCGATCTCAACAGTTTGAGAAAGTACTTCAAAATCATCGATGGTCAGGAGGTTGAGTAAGTATTTTAAAACTAGGGTACTGAAAGCCCCGCGCGCCCACTGGGGGCGCGGGGGCCCGAATCGCAAGCGAGAGTAATCGACGACGACGGTGAAAGGGGAGAAAAAAATGAAGACGGCGAAGAAGTTGGAAACCTGACGAGAATTTGTTCCTGTCCGCGGGTGAGAGTAGAAAGGTGTGGCACCGCGTGATGTGTGGTGAGACTCACGGGTACCTGTATGTGAAGGTGATGAAGGCTTGCCCCAAAAGAGATTTTTGTGGAGATGCTATTTACTGTAAGAACCTTCCGATAACGGCGTGGAGGCTGCAGGATCCGATACAATGATGCAGAAGAAGAAACCAAACAGCACGGCGAAGATAGCTGGATTATCTACGCCGCGAGTGGTGCCGCAAAGATTCACTTGAAGCTAGCGCCCTGGCGGGCGGTGATGAAAGGAATGTGATACGCGGGACCCAATGTTCAGTTCTCTGACTGTCTAGAGTGTGAATTGAAGAATTTGTGGCTTGACGTCGAGTAACAAGATCCTTCCCATCGTTCGTATGGCGGTTAGACAAGTTACAACAGAAATGATCACAACACCTTTTTTCCTGTTCCGTTGGTTCCGTATGAAGAAATTCGTGGAAAAAACTGCGCGGGTCCGCTGAGAAACCGGCTTGCGCACAGCACACCGGCCGCGAGTAAACGTGCGTCAATGTTAGGTATGGTGTTCGTCGAAGCAAGTTCATGAAGCAAACGTAGCTGTTGTAGGCAAAAACATTAGAACGGAAAGGTGAGGCACGGTGTATTGCGTAATAACAGCGGTCGGTGCTGTCTGCTCTGTTGACACGTAGCAGGGGAAGGCAAGTTCTCTCCGCTGCTGAAGCAGCAAGCTGCAAACGATATGTGTGCATCTTCACGGCTTGACGGCCCTCCGTACCCGTTGTATGGCCGGGAGAACGTCCTGGGAATGTGGGGTGACCTCCCGCAGAGCCCATGTATACAGACGTGTCGAGGGTGTTGGCTGCTGTTTACAGTTTACATCGCGGAGACACAGCAGTTCTGTGTACTGCCAATCCTGTGCTTCGGGTGCTAGTGTGCACACGCGGCTGTCACACAAGTTTTCATGGATTTTGACCAAACCCCACACTCGCGAACTTGCCCACGCGTGCGACCTAACGCCGCAACCCCAATAACACATGTGAGAGCTTCAACGGAGGTCCACACTGATCTGCCGTGTACTCACGCCACAATAGATAGATGTGTGTGCTATACAGCGACTGTGACTTATCGTTGGTTGCCGCTCTGTGTTCGTAATCGTGCGCTCCGCATGTCTGCCTAGAATTCCCTACCACACTCATCCGATTACGAACATTGCTCAAGTAAGTGTGAGAGTACATGTTCCGTTGGGCAAATGTTTTGGCGGTCGGGGGCAGCCCACTATCGAATTCAGTCTTACACAAAGACGTGTAGCGTGCAAAATAACAAAAAGGGAAAAAAGATCTTCACCTACTCTGTTTCAAGTAGTGCGACGAATAACTCAAAGTGATTTCTCATGCGTACTCAGATGCTTGAGTATTTTACTCATCCTTGAGTTTATTCTCAACTAAATACCAAAGCCGTCGAGTAAGTATTCCAAAAACACTCATCCGTACTCGGATTGTTGAGTAAGTGTCTCAAGAATACTCATCGATACTCGGAAGATCGAGTAAGCACTTCAAACCTGCTCATTCGTACTCAGCTACCCGAGTATATTTTCTCAACCTTGAGTGTATCCTTGAAGAAGTATTTCACAAATGCTCAACTTCGACTAAAGCCTTGAAGTATTTCGAAAATACTCATCCGTACTAAAGCGGTATAGTATGTATTTTAAAACTACTCAGCCGTACTCACCAACCGAGTTTGAATGCGTTCTCAACTTGCTCTGAGGACGGCGTTTGAAATGCTTGACTCGACACACCCTTGGACGCATCCAATTGGACGCATCTAAACGTTCAGTATCGAATGTACTATTTTTGTACGCTGTTTCTGTTTCGTTCAGGAGTAACCATTGCAAAAACTACCAGCAGTGCATTTCTGAACGATCTCTGAAAATTTGGAGTTTCCTCGTTGTCGGTCGCTTTTGTCAGCGCTCTCTTTGTTTCTAGGTAAACACGACGAGACACAACGAAATCGATTTTAACGACAATCTCAACATTCCAACACCAATTCCATTCGTTCATTCGTCTTGTGACTCGGTTCACTCAGCGTGGCGGTGAAGCCGCCAAAACCCTTGCATATAGACAGATCTTCGAAGACCTTGTACCCGCTCCCGCTGAAAGTTTGTTGAACTATTACACAGCAACGGCGGAGGAACACACGCCTCTGCTACTACAGCAGTACCGCCGAACGATCGGCACAAATGAACAGTGGTAGCTTACGCGAATGCACTTGTAGTGCTGCTGCTGCTGCTGCTGCTGCTGCTGCTGCTGCTGCTGCTTTAGTGGCAATGGCTCCCATCTATCTTACTCCTCATTCGGCCGTGTATTCGGCAGTGCATGCATGTGATAGTAACACCGGTAATACCCTGACGCCTGGCACCACAAAGACTCTTTCTTGTTTGGGCATTGTTTGGCCCTTGGAATAGTCCTTTTTCCAGTTGACGCCGCCCCACACACCGAAGCAACAGCAATAATAAAGGCATCCGCCACGAGCTGTGTCCATGCTTAGTCTTGCGTGGTGGTGAACACATACCAGGAGGCTGTGGTACGCTCATTGCGGGCGCGAGAGTCTGGGACAGCCTGCAGAAAAACCCCGCCGCGTCTGTCTGGTGGGGTCAGTTTGTACCTTTCTTTTTCTTGCCTCAGGCCCAAGTTTGGTATATTTACCGATATCCCTCTCCACACACCGGATCGACAGCATGACGATGACATCCGCCACAGGTTGTGTGTGCGGCTGCCTTCCCTCGCCTCCCTGTGCTGTCGTACCCCCCCCAGCGGCGTTGCGTGTCTAGCTGAGCGATTCCACTGTGACCCCTACTGGACCGAGCCACCTGTACGTGTGTGTGTTGTGTGGATGGAAGATCTCCGCGTTTTCGTCCATTACCTCCCGTCCAACTCCCGGGGAGTAGGGTCAAAATACCGTTTGATATTGGGAACAAGTGCCTGTCAAGCTCGGCCATCTGCTGTCGGCGCGCGACCAAACCGTTGCGACGAAGTGCCCCAATTGGCTCCCTCCTCACAAGCCAGCAGATCGTAAGTCGGTGGTCTATGTCGCTTGTTCTGGTCGAACAAAGGCGATAATATTTTGACGGTCCATCCCTAGGTGAAAATTGCAGAAGGGTCCCTCCATGGTTTGAAGAGCCCGATGTTTGGAGCCGTTTTTCCCTCCTGGAGATGAAGGGAAAAAAGGTCGCTCTTCGCGCTCCGCGGCTCAACATAGTGCCACGTCATACAGTTGTTTCTTGAGTGCCACGAAACCAGGGTTGAAGTTGTGATTCCTACTCATTGTTCACACAAGTCGAAATACGATCATCGTCGGCCAAAACGGCCTGGTTGGAGCCTAGAAGGCCGGTGATATCGGGCGCTTGAGCACACAGCCTGGTGGAACCCGGGGGGCTCTCTCGTGTGTCTTGACAAGAGATGTTGACCGTTTTTTCCCTTGCAATTTATACCCCCCAAGGGAAAGATCCCTCTCCCCGCCACGTCAAGAAGATGTCCATACTACATCACTACCCGCAAAGTTTTGGTGTCTCTGCTGATTCGATCCGGCTGCCGTAGACTGGTTGCTGGAACAAATGAGGTGTTTTCGTGACATGTGGGAGTAGGGTAGCCGTTCCCGTCCCATGTTTGCCCCTGCCCCTATTGAAATCGCTCGTTTTCGTATCAAAACGGGTTTCCACCAAATGTGTCCTGGCATTCCTGCTGAAACATCGTATGGGCATTGTTGCCAGGGCGCACCCGGTGCCTCGATGCCTTCGTCGTTGCCTTGAGCCAAGCGTGCGAGGGAGGGGAGAAACGCTGGTATGAGTCGACGCTGGAGCTGCAGCTGACCTCGCTGGACATGTGTAGGGCGTGCCGAAGTACGTCGATCTGGCACGTACGTGTAAATGGTGAGACTCTTCAAAGCTTGTGGACTTCTCGCACAACACAGACCCAGCCGAACACTCGGAGCTGGAAGCGTCGTATCTCTAACCGTGTGCCGGTCGTGCGGGCTCTTCGTTTGATTTGGGCCTTATCCATGGAAGATCTGCTGAGGAAAGCCGCCATGGAGCTGTGGACGTGGTCACAACGTCTTGAGCTGCAGGGATAGTGGTCAGTGTCTAGCCTAGGATCGGAAGTGGCTTGGCCCCGAGGGCTGAGAGAGTTGGTGTTGCAAACAGATTCGGCTATTCCAACAGACAACGTGTGTGGCCGGCACACTTGCAACAGCTATCGTTCGGGTCAAACTTCAATCAGCCGATTGCCGGTGTCGCATGGCCGTCCTCCCTGCAACACCTATCGTTCGGGAAAAGATTCAATCAGGCTATTGCCGAAGTCATGTGGCCGCCCTCGCTGCAACAGTTATCGTTCGGAGATGGCTTCAATCAGCCTATTGCCGCAGTGGTTTTGCCGGCGTCCCTGCAACGATTATCGTTCGGGTTCTGCTTCAATAAGCCTATCGCCGGAGTCGCGTGGCCGGCGTCCCTACAACAGCTTTCGTTCGGGAAAAGATTCAGTCAGGCTATTGCCGGAGTCATGTAGCCGGCGTCTTTGCAACAGCTATCGTTCGGAGGATGCTTCGATCAGCCTATCGGCGGAGTCGCGTGGCCGGCATCCCTGCAACAGTTATCGTTCGGGTTTTGCTTCAATCAGCCTATCGCCGGAGTCGCGTGGCCGGCGTCCTACAACAGCTATCGTTCAGGGCAAGTTTCAATCAGCCCATCGCCGGAGTGGTGTTGCCGGCATCCCTGAAACAGCTATCGTTCGGAGCATGCTTCAATCAGCCTATCGGCGGAATCGCTTGGCCAGCGTCCCTGCAAGAGTTATCGTTCGGGCACGACTTCAATCACCCTATCGCCGGAGTGTTGTGGCCGTCCTCCCTGCAACAGCTATCGTTCGGGCACGAGTTCAATCAGCCTATTTCCGGGGTTGTGTGGCCGGTTTCCCTGCAGCAGCTATCGTTTGGGTCATGGATTCATTAGCCTATCGCCGGAGTCGTGTGACCGGCGTCCCTGCAACAACTATCGTTCGGGTTATATTTCAATCAGCCCATTGCCGGAGTCGTTTGGCCGTCCTCCCTGCAAGAGTTATCGTTCGGGCACGACTTCAATCAGCCTATTTCCGGGGTTGTGTGGCTGGTTTCCCTGCAGCAGCTATCGTTCGGGTCAAGATTCAATAAGCCTATCGCCGGAGTCGTGTGGCCGGCGTCTCTGCAACAACTATCGTTCGGGTTATATTTCAAATCAGCCCATTGCCGGAGTCGTGTGGCCGTCCAACCTGCAGGAGCTATCAGTCGGGAGACTCTTCGATCAGCCTGTCGCCGGACCCGCGTGGCTTTCCTCCCTGCAGCAGCTTTCGTTCGGGTCAAGATTCAATCAGTCAATTGCCGAATTAGTGTGGCCGTCCTCCCTGCGGCATCTTTCGTTCGGGCGCAAGTTCGATCAACCCATTGCCGGAGTTGTGTGGCCGTCTTCCCTGCAGAAAATATCGTTCGGGGACCGCTTCAATCAGTCTATCGCCGGAGTCTTGTGGCCAAATTCGCTGCGATCTGTGACACGTGGTGGAAGAAGCCTGTTGTGAAAGGTTCAGAGGGTTTTCGAGGTGATTCCGCGATGTCGTTCAGCGTGTGTTCAAACGAATGGCTTGTTTTGTGCCGGTGTAACATTCCCAGCGCAGCGCACGTTTTCATCCAGTATCCACGAAATCAAATTAGGGAGAGTAGTTTCGTTCTGTATGTATACAACATTCGAGTGCTACATTCCAGGCGCATCAAATTATCATGGCAAGTGTGCAATCCTTGTGGGGTGTAGTAGCCGTCTCCCTGGTGAAAGGTAGTGAAGGTTTGAGCTCGGTAGGGGATTCTTCCTGTGAAACGAAGACATTTGAACGGTTCGTGCTCCGCGTGTAATTTTATCTCTTGGGCATGTTGACCCGTAAAGATCTTAACACCATGTGTGATATTGTGTGTGGGTGTGACATCTTGCGCGTCGTATAGGTCGAATCTAAATGGACGAGAACAAGCTGACCGCTTCGGGGTCCGATGCGTTGTCGTCGACCTGCGCATCGTCAAGAGTTGTAGTTCTTATCTTGGACAAATGTGTTGTTTCGACTTTCACCTAGACTTGAGCATATTGACCACCGTTGGCATACCGAGATGTTTATTCGAGAGGAACGAGCATGAAGGTTCGCCCCTTGTTATCCAGGAACGCTGTCCGCTATGGTTCCGTCACGGGAGCGGTAGGTGGCTGGAGATTCGTACGTGTGACAACGAGTTTTTCTATCGAACGTAGGCGGTTGATGGGCTGGTGTCAAAGAAACGTGGTGGTTTGTGCCGCGGTCAGCAATGGGTCGGTTCCCGTCTGTACCGATGGAGTGCGTTGCCGAAAATCCGGCCGAACTGGTGTGTGTGTGTTGTACGTTGCGTTTCGTCCCTGCTGTTCTGGGATCCAGGTGCTCGGTCTAATCGTATAGAAGGTTGTGCTGTTACTTCGATGAGCTCTATTTGTGTAGGTTATGTATACTTCCTGCGTAGGATATTTCGCCGGCGATGCTGATCGTATGGTTTTGTCTCTAGTTCTGTCCTGTTGCAGTATTTATGTGTTTACTTTTGTTTTTTTTGGGTCCGCTTCAGTATTAATCTTTTAGATCCATACTAACACGAGCTGCCAGTTTGGAGTACAGTGGGGCCCTCGGTTTAGCGACCCCTAGTGTCACGGCGAAATATGGTCGCTATTCAGGGCATGTCGCTAAGCCCGGTTTAGCGACCATTGGTCGCTTGACCGGGACCCTCATAAGCAACTAGCGGTGGCTAAACCGGGAAATAGAACCATTTCGTGGGACTAGAGAGGCCTTGTTGCAGAAATATTCTTGACCGGTTATGTATGCGTCGTATTGCAGCAGTCACATGAAGGTAGAGGAAAGAAGAAGCACCTTTGGGTCGACAACCGGGGAGTAGTTCCTCTACGGTATTCATTGTAGTCAACCAGCAAGCTTGTTATACCCTCCGAAGTTTGTAGGAATGTCTCAACAAGTGTACGGAGGGTGCCCTTTGTCTTCTTTATGTTCCCGCATGCAGAATAATCTGTCCCTACATGTACATAGATAAAAAAAACGCACGCAAAAAGTCCGATCTGCAAGTTATGAAAAAAACAAAGGCGGGTAGAAGGGGAAAAGTTATGGCAACGTCCCCCAAAACACAACAATAAAATACCCCTGCATGGCATGGAGAGAGTTCGTGAACGCCCAAGTGGCAAAGATCCTCGCGCTGCTATTAATAGTGACTTCGTTCTGCTACTGTCGCGTGTTACCGATCATGTTGAACTAAACATGTCTCTGATGTCCACCTGTCGCGCTGGTTTCGCGTAGTGTGCTTCGATGGAGAGCATCTTTGCCTTGCCAAGATGGTACGCTGCCGCGCTTAGTCCACGACCCCTCACACTCTTCAAGCGATCCAAAATGCGACGAAAGTAGGGCGGCGGCGCCATCACTTCCCCCCCCTTCGCACTGCCAACTTCTCACGCCCCATCTACCTCTATTTCTCTTGTTCATTTAGTGGATTCGAGACGGGTGGGGAAGCCTGCATGTTCTTGGATGCACACTCGTGGCCGGTGCGGTGCATCTCGATGCCATCGAGAACCTCCACCTCCCCACACATAAGGTGCCGGCGTCCATCGCAGCCACCATGGCACACATGCCCCTGGGGTTCCCGCAGTTCCACATCCGGCAGTTTGCACAACTCTCATTGGCGCACGGCATGTTGCGTGTGTGTAGTACGTGTCCCACCGTCTTGTGTCTTCGTGTGTGGAGGAACGCGGGTCCTCGCAAAATTTGAACCGACGGTCGCTGTTTCCCGCTGAAAACAGCCCGATAAGTCGCTATTGAGGGTTCGACCGGTTTAGCGACCGCATGGTCGCTAAACCGGGGTGCAGCGGTGTCACGAGATTTTGGGGTCGCTTATCAGGGGGTCGCTGAACCCGGGCCCCCACCGTAGTTGGCCTGTGACCACGGGGAGGAAGCTTCGGCGTCAGTGGCACCGGTACGGGCGTAAATAGGTACATAGCAGAGACTAGAACGGGTTTTTATTTGAAGACATCCATTTTCTGCGGACTGGCCTGCTTTAGGGCGGTACCGCAGGGTAGTTCTTGGGTGAGATACCCTGGACCCGATATCTTGGTTGGAAAGGCAACGCCTTGCGGTAGGTTGAAGAAGGAGAGACGGAGTTCGATTGGGACAGCGAAGGAAAAGTTACTGCCAGCCGTTTGAAGGGTTCTCTGTAAGCTATGTCGGCTGAAGCATCAAGAACGCCGGACATCGTTGGGCGATTACTGTTTCAATTTTATCAGTACTGAGATATGCTCTGTCTCACAATCGACGAGTGGTCAACGCTCAACTGGCCGGCTCTATTCACACAGCACCAGGGTGTTCTATGAAAACAGCGTCTTGGTTTTATCGCGGAGGCAGATCTTGGTCATATTTCATAAGCAACGATGTATTCAGTTACAGCGGTAGGCAGCAATAAACAAGCGGGGCAAAAAACACCACTCTGGTTTTCACCACGTTATGTGTGTCGAAGGTACAGATGCGTTGTTCAGGAACTCGTCGATCTGCTATTGCTATTACATGAACAAGTGACGCCCTCATCAAACAGGAAACACGCAAAGTCATACTACCCTACACGAAAGTGAATGGCGCAATTTTCAAGAGAAACCAATGACGATCCATACAACGGTCGAGGCCGTCACTGTCTTCATGCGTACGACGATGGTGTCAACATCCTGATTCCACTCCATCATTGACTAATACTTCGCCAATCCTTCCCACCAACCTCCTCACGTCCGTCTGCTCTTCTTTTTCTTCGTTAGCCCACACTCCGTGCAATGTCGTTCCCCCAAAACCGTTTCATACTCCCATGTTGCAGAAGAGCGCGCTCCGAAGAACTATTGTCACTTGTTCTATTTCATTTGTTTCTCTTCCTTGGCGTTGCGCATCTCAATCGGCTTGGACGCGACCGCGATAACGGCCTGCACCGCTGTGGATCGAAAGTCGTTATTCTCGAAAGACGCGATGTCCGCGATTGTCAGCCCCCCTGGGCTGCACACGTTCTCCTTCAATATAGCTTCACAATCTTGACACAAGAGGTAGAGGGGTAGAAAAAGAGACGAGACACACAACGATTGTCCTTCGGAACAGCTTCACTATCACGACATACGGAGGAAAGGTGAAGCATAGGCGACGGAACACAAACCAAAGGGCGTACGTTTGACGAGATCGATCGACGAATGAATCCAGCGGAAAGGAGATCGAAGGCGATTCATCACGACGTAGCCGCCCGCGGAGAGGGATCATCCACGAGATATCCCTCGTGCGCAGAATCATTGAGGTACCCACTGCTTCTACAGGGGCCGCGGTTTGGAAATGAAAGCGCGAGCTATCCCGTAAAAAAACACAACACGGTCATATCGCATGAGGAGCTACCGTTGAAGAGGAAAAAGGCATGTGAAAAATGGACACGCCAAGCACGCCGCCGGACATCCCGACATCAAAAAGAAACGAACAGACGGAGAGCGGACGAGCCTCAGGCGCGCAATCCAATGGAATAGAGTTTCAACATGGCACGCTAACCGAAGGGGTTAGCGGTAAAGAAAGCGGATAAGAGTTGACAGCATGTTGGTACCCCTGACAAACATCACCGGCTGCAAACGTCTATAGCCAGCAAGAAACTGGACTTGTCGTGAGGGTTGGGCAATATATGTCATTGCTCTGATAGAGTGGTACTACGATGATCTCCGTCAAATTTTGTACGGGATATGACCATTGCTCGAAACCCACAAAACCATAGCGTAATACCACGCCAGCACCGCGAGAGAGAGGCATCCGAAGACATAACCTCAATAGGGAGGGGTCATGGGAACAACACAACGGCAGAAAAATATCCTCGAGCAACGAACGTGACTTAAAAAGACCTGCGCTACAAACCACGTGCCATCAGCATCGTGGAACGTCTGCGTGAAGGAAAATACTTTCAAAAACCGGCGACGAAACAGGCAACCGTTCTATTCTGCGGTCCAACGAGTCCAGACAACTGACTTTGTTTGATCCACCCGGGTGTTCTCCCGTCTCTAGAACCATCTCCGCGGCACCCTTGACCGTCTGCACCGCGAGCTTGATCGTCATCGCTCTCGGCAAGGCCATCCGGACGCCACCGTCCGCCAGTGCCTCGATCAGCACGTAGATGTACGCCGGCCCGCTACATACCTCGAACACCCGTCAGGTGAACCCCAGAGGGAAAAGAGATAGAGGTACTCAAGCATTGCATGCCCTAGCCGTTAGGCCATTGACCACGTGCCCTCGAGAGGGGCGGGGTGGCANGGGGGGGGGGGGGGGGGGGGGGGGGGGGGGGGGGGGGGAGGGATATCGTGCATTGACATTGTCAGGGATCGTCCGGGTGTCACTCCACAGGCCGGTACATACGATGGAGTGCTAAGACAGAAGCGGCGGTGTGCCCGCCACCGCCAATACGCCCTAGTCATCCGCCCGACAAAGTAAGTCGCGGGCCTAAGGAAAGATCTAACCCAAACCCTAACTGGGGCCTAACATCCCCCCCGTGACGACGTACCCCATGTCTAGATCCCTAGCCA
>CACKRE030001533.1:1690-19238 GCA_902602495.3 Ectocarpus sp. CCAP 1310/34 | reverse complement strand
CCGCTTTTTCCAAGCTCGCAAATTTCCAAATTGGAATTCCCCATAACAATAGGCCTTAATTAAATAAACTGACTGGCCCCGAGGGGTCCGCAAGTCAATAGAAATCAACGACTGATATTCTGGAGTCCTCCACTCCCTCTGCGCGCTATGCGAGGTGTGATAACTGAGACTAGAAGTCACCATCACGGGCCGGAGAGAAAGAGGTACACCCCCTTGTTTCAATCTTGGTACTTCACAAACAGAGACTATTCTAGGCTATCTGGCACAGGAAAGAGAAAAAAAAAAAGAAAACGGAGAAAAAATGAAATGAAGAAGAGCGAGGACAAAATCTCCTTTTTTTTGTGACTCTGCAGTATTTGGGTGCACTAGACAAATCGTTTCGGCGGATAACCAATGCAACCGGCGGCAACGCTGACGCGGAGGGAGGCGCGACCACACTCACAAATATTTCGTGACAATTCGTGACGATGAAAATTACCTTCCGGTAAAACGCTGGGATCCTTGCGATAGATAGGGAACCAGTACCCTGTAGGATGTGATATGCTGTGCCTGTGAAGAGTGCGGGTCAACATGCATCTAAGACAGCAGTTAGTACATGTAGATGCATACTGACTGCTACTCTGTACTATGCATATGGGGGCGGCGGCATCCCTCATAAGGAATGGGGTAATAGTCTAGTCTGATATCACAGGAGACGACCCGCAGGTCCGCCGATGGTGGTTCGTGACGACACAGATCCATCCGTGGCCCCACAACTTGATGGAAGTTCGTGAGGGGACTGCTGTTGACCCACAGCAGTGCTTTTCGAGCCGTTTAGGGGTGCACAGCAGTTCAGCAACCAGTCTGAAGCATCGGCAGCAGGTGCTAACAATTCGGCAGCAGGTGGTAATTGCCTGGTGTTGCTCCACCTAGGGCTAAGAAATGAACGCCACAGCAAGACGGAAGCAGTAGACTAGTTGCAGCCAAACGGTCAGCTGCGGACGATAAAGCCACGAACGATAAAGCCACGTGATGACCATCAGAGTCGAGAGACGATAACAACCTTCTGAGTATCGTTACAACCCCATCATAGATACCCCGAGGGGGGTAAGTGCTGGCGACCAACCCACCTTCAAGATCCAGCGCGGCACTTGTGTCGTGAGGCGGCAATCGGGCTATCAATTAAAATGAATCCGTAACGATAAAATTGCAAGTGTTTTGATTCCATCAACAGTTGCCAGAACAGATGAAAACATACACACGAATCTCTTCCGGTTCCACGAGAACTTTCTGACGTGATATACCCCGAACTTTTCCGTTTGATGGGCTTGGACAGATCTCATATCACGATCCCTGCCGCACGCATCAATTCGGTCTTCCTTTTCCGAACAAATGCTGCCATTGTGTAAACACATATTTTTTTTATTGACAGATATCTCTATCTTGTTTGCCCGGTCCTCCACGTCAGGTCGCGCTCCCCCTTCTCCTCTCATTCACACACACTTCCTTTTTTTCCCCTTCCCTTCTCCCTCCGACCTCTTCAGTGGAAATCGTTGCTCACCACCTCCTCCTCGCAAAGCACAGCGGTGCTGGTAGTAGCAGTGGTGGTAGTAGTAACGGAGCAAGGACGACGTGATGCGTGCCTACGCGTGTCTCGCGGCGCTGGCCGCGACGAAGGTGGCCGCGCACCCCCTCTGTTACTTCGACGACAGGCCGACGGATTATGACCAAGTTCTCACCTTCTGCGACAACTCGATCGCCATGTCCGGCGCTTGCTGCACGGATGAGGAAGAGGGTCAGGTGGAGGCCAACTTCGACGCCGCCTTTGCGGAAGGCGTGGTGCCCAGCTCGGAGTGCGCTGCTCTCTACAAGGAGGTGGGTTGTGATTTATTCTGGTGTCGTGGTCGTATCAGAGGGTCGGTGTGTCCCCGAGCAGACCGGGCGAACATAGAATCTTCTCTTTGGGTGAAAACATGGAATTTGTGTCAATTCTTTTCCAGTGCGTTGTTGGTGATGCGCGCAACAGGCCCCTACAAGAACGGTCCTCCGGCGGTTGTCACTCTCGCGCGCCGTCTGTCTTGAAGACGAGGTTCGCCTCTCTGCTGTCGGGCTTGTGCGCTTTTAACAAGACGTAAGCGGAGTTCAAAGAGTTTGTTGGCACACGGGCGGGTTCTCCGCTCTTTTTTGCCCTTGGGGGTGTGTAGCCGTTCGGAGCCACATATATTCGGACTTCGTTGAGATGACAAGAAATTGACGCCTCCGTTCGCTTTGCTCCGACGACGCGATGGTAGACAGCAGTGAACGGCACACGCGATCGTAGCTGTGCGTGCCCACAGCATCGGTAGTCGCGTGTTTTGGGAGGGCAGAACAAGAACTTGACCTTGATTTTTGTTGCGGTCTTTTCGTGACAATGGAGCGGGTCGGGGTATAGTTCAGTTCTTGCCCGCTCTGATCTTTACCCATGGATGCAAGCGAACAAAATCCGACGAGAATAAAGGAAACAGAATAAGACCCAGCATACAGAGCAGCGCACGCCCATGTTGCGTGCTGGCCACCCGCCATGTGCTGCATCGTGCGCGTGTGCATCCTGGCAGAAGCAGCAGCAGCCGTACTCCGCTTGCTGCTTTTTTGATGCGAAGAGCCTGACACACCACAAAAGCATGGAAGAACGAGCACGGCGCCCCAACCGACAAAAATGAGAGGAAGGAGAAAAAAATTAAGAAATAAAACGATGAATTTGTTGTGATACAAACAAAAAAACAAAACAAGAAAAACACCCCCTGGCTATCCACACGGTCTATGCACTTTTGTCTTGCCGTTGATAGTTTCCCGCAGGAGGATCCTCTCGGGCGCCATTCCGCATGATGTTGACCGTCACGCTGGACGGGGCGGGTGCGCAGCAGCTGCTTACACATGATTCGTCGGGTTGATAAAAAGGGACAATCGCATAATCCCGGCGGGCCTAACATGCTGCTGCCTCACTAAATTTCCCTGAAGATTATTTGCAACGAACCACCGGACGCTTTCTACCGCCTTTCCCGGCGGACGGCTGCTGCCCGGCCACAAATCTCGGCGAGCGGTTTGCGGAAGAAACCAAAGAGAAGCATGTCGCGTACAATGTGGGACGTGCACCTCATCGCGAGAAGCAATAGCGCCGAGCTGACGATCCTGCTTTTCTACCGTCGCGGTCGGTGTGTTTGTTTTGATTTGCATTCCGTGTCTTGTGCGTTTGTCCTTGGGTGAACCGACGCGAATATAATCAATCATCGGAGGAGCCTTACCTCAAAACAGCAGTGCCGCTGGTTGCTATTCCTCCAGCGGTTTGTCGGCGTTGTTGCTATCAAATTGCGGGGTGGCTCTCCCCCGGTTCTCCTGGAACACGAAAGAAAATTTTTGCAAAGCTATCGAAGGCGTTTTCTCTTATGCCATAACTGTCTTGTTCCGAAGAACCGCCTGACAGGTCATTGTTTGTGGCGCTGCTTGGGCACGTACCATTTGGTCCTGCGCCTCATACAACATGAGCGCACAGTAGCCTTGGGACAAGTATGTGGCCATTCGCGACGGACGTGACGTGCGTCCGGTGTTTTGTGTCAGCGCACGAATCGAGAGTTTCTCGAGAGTTTCTCTCACGAATTGTACACTGCTGTAAATTATCATTGGTCGTGTGTCCGCACACACGCTCGCAACGGTTCCAAAAGGCAGTCATTGTAGTACCAGATTGTTGACATACCGTGCACAGGAGTCAAACACGTCTGCATAGCGCAGCAGGCAGCTCGTATGTACGTTTTCATCTTTGCTCCAGAGGTGCGTAGTATGTTCTCCGTGTTGTCGCGGTTTTTGTGTTTGTTCCAAAGGGATCGGCAACCCCTGTTGAGAAGGGTAAGGGAAAGGTGGGGTTTTCCTGACACAGAAGGGACTCGCCCCTGCTCGCTAGCGCGCACGCTCGGATCAATCAAAACGCAAGCAAGCAGCAGTTGGCGTGCGACATTATCCCGACATCAGCACCGCAGGGAGATCGAGGCAGTCTTTCATCCTTCCCCAGAATAGGGTGATGGACACGTTGTAACAACAACAACAACAATGGTTGTGTCCGCAGCAAGTTGACGTAAATCGAACACAAACCAGCGCGTGTCTCGGCGATCGTCCTCTTCCTGCTGTGGCAGCAACCAACCGTAAAGAGGCAGTCCATTCATTCCATCTTGTATTGTCAAATCGCTGTTCTAAGTCGTCGGCCGTCGGGTAAAGTTACACCGCCCGTACTTCCCCGGCCTTGCCGAGATAGCCTTTATATTATCACGGAGTAAATAAGTACAAGTAGCCGAGGGCGAGATTCTCTCGCACGACGAAGATGCCCAAAGACATAAAATGTTTCTGTGGCGCCTTGTTCGTTTGTGTTACTTCCCTCCCATGACACTTGCGCTGCATCGTGCCAAGACATGGGAGCGTACCTTTCAATTTATGTACTCGTGTTCGGCTATGTGTGGTCTTGTATGAATAGGTAGTCTCTTGTGTTGGTTGTGTTTTCGAAATAAATATGGTCGTTCCCATCGTCGTGCAAACCAGCAGCTGTCTCCCATCCTCTCTCCTTCATTCGGTAAACCCTTTTCGCGCTTGTACGCTCGACACTGGCTCACGTCCTTCCACTGGTGATGATGCACTGCTGATGTCTGCTCGCCTTGCTGTTTTGTTACGACCGGCCGACCAACGGCGCGGATGGGGGTGCGTGCGTTCGTACTGCGCGAAAAAATTACACATCACAACCAACCAGGTGGTGTGCGGAGTATGCCACTCGTACAGTGCCCACTTGTACGAATACCTTACGGACGGCGGCATGCTGGACGGGCTGACCATGAAAAACGAGTTCTGCGAGTCGTTGGTCGACGCGTGCGCGGCTTATATCGATTTCCCGACCTATGATGGAGTGAGCTACTGCGACCACCACACCGGCGGCGGGGCCGACTTCTTCTGGTCTTACCCGTACGAGGAACGTGAGTCGTTGGGGCCGCCTCGGCCCAGTTGTTGCCCATGTGATTATGTTGTTCTGAGTGTGTCTCCAATCTTGTCGCACTTCGAGAAGCGTAGAACGGGAGTCCCCGGGGCCGCTTCCACTCATCAACACATGACGAAAATCGTCGTTGTACAATCCCCTGCCTTATTGTACAAACGGCGTTCCCGACGTCGCTCCTCCTAATGGAGGAGAGGTTTTTCTGAAGGACGAGTTGACCCTTTCTGTTATTGCGTGGTTTCAACACGCCGACTCGATATTTTTGCATGGAATATCAGCGGAGATTTTCGAGCCCGGACTTAACGAGCTTTTCCCGGACCTCGGCGACGGAGAACAACCGAGCGACACGGTCAGCATGAGACAGGTACGTGTGGGTGATGACTCCTCGGGACAAGGAACGTACAAACCCGGTCAAAGTGGTTCATTTAATGTTAACCTCGTCTCTGTCGCACTGTACCCACAACACCGAAAATGGCGGTCGAAGCTCACTCTTTTCGCATCTCGGTTCGCGATCGCGCGGCATGTAAATGAGCTTACCCCCGCCCCCCGTTGTAGAGTGACCGATGTTCCCCTTGTTTTCCCTGCTTGGTTGCCTTGGTCAAAACAGACCCCCGACGGCAGCCAATGGTGGTTGGTGGGCCTTTCGGGCGAGATCTACGCGGTGAGAAGCCATAGGTTTGTCTTGTCTGCGGACGTCGGGTCGTGGTTGCGTCTTTCCGGTTTCTCGTCTGCTCACAGGGTGTCATTTGTTTCAAGTGCTTCGGCGGGACTATCTCCCCCCACAGGTGTTGTAAGAAAAGACAGTTGAAAGTCCTTCTCCGAGGTTGTCCATGCAATGAAAGAGCACCGGTTGTGTGTTTGTGTGCGGTTCTTTTGATTTTCGTTCCGTACACAGGTGGATTCCGACAACATGGACGACTCATCCCTGGTTATCGACGTCTCCGGATCGGTTACTGACGGTACCTTCTACGTTGACTACGAGGAGGTACGATGGGTAGGGAGGCATATTCTCATGCGTGACTTTTCTGGCGTCGTTGTTGGTGCGTTGGCTCGGCAGGAAATGCCGCTGGTCTTTTTCGAAGTTTCAGTGAGGTTTCATAAACTGCCAAACAAATGAATCAACTTGTGGAGGGCTGCCTTCAGCTCCCACCCCGGTGTTCCATTTTTTGGCGTTTGTGCATCGACAGGGTCTGCTCGACGTAGCCTTCGGCCCTATGTTCAGCGAGAGCGACTACCCGAACTACTTCTACGTCAGCTACACGGTCGACCTGAACGATGGGGTGAGTCTCCTTGGTCGATGGCGGTGGTCTGTTTCTTTGGTTCGTTGTTATTACCTTGAGCCTGCGTGCGGTTTGTCGTTGCTGCCATGTTGTACGGTCGTGACGGCGTGCGTGTGACGGCGTGTACATGGATTCATCCAGTGTGCTGCTGCTGCGGGTTTGTGAAAGAAAGGCCATGAAAAGCTTCGCCCAAGGGGCTTTGGGGTATGTTCTTTCGACACGAGCGTCAAGCTTTTTTTTGTCGAGTCTCCTCCCACCTTCCGTTTATTCAATGACGTGGCTTGCAAATATTTTTCCGTCTCGCCCTCGGGCTTACCGGACGCACTCCTCCCTTCCCTCCACTACAGGAGGTGCAACGCAACCGTCTCGCGAGGTTCACGTACATCCCGGGAGACCCGGCCGGCACCAAGGCTTCGGAAGAGGTCTTGCTCACCTCCGCCCCCAAGTCCACCAGCATCCACTCGGCCGGATGGCTTGGCTTCAAGCCGTCCGTGTACGGTAACGTGAGTTTTGTATTGTAAACGTCCGTCTTGGTTGTGATTTGTTCTGAAATGTGCCGCGGTTTGCAGCATGCCGTGGTGACGTCTCATGGGCTCGATCGCGCTCTCCTCCGCTACAACACACTGCACTTTGTTTTGTTGTACCGAAAAGCGTTTTAACGTCCACATTGTTTTTGCTGCGTGACATGTAAATCAAAATTTGCGTCCACAGGCCTCCCCCCAGGACCTCTACTGGACTACCGGCGACGGCGGGCCGCAAACTGACTACAATAACCATGCCCAGGACACGCAGTCAATGCTTGGTGCCATGATGCGTATTACCGTGCCTTCCGACGGGAGCGGTTACACCATCCCCTCCGGCAACTACGGAGGTATCGATTATTAGTCCGTCGCGTTGCGACTTTTTTTTTTTTCGCGGCCTGTAAAGGCATTGCAACGCGGTTTTTTGCTCTCCCTCGCTCGTGTGTGGTTTTTGTTTATCGTCTCGTGGTTTGGGTTTCGGGGCGTAAAAGAGTTTCTTTTTAACCACAGGACGATAATTGTTACGTTGCTCCCTTTCTCTCACCGGTGGGTGTTTTGGTTCTGTTTCGCGTGGTGACGACAAAGAATAACACCCATAAAATTTGTACGCCAGGTGGTGCTTTGGACGAGATCTGCGCGATCGGCTTCCGCAACCCATGGCGGTGCAGCTTCGACCGCGAGACCGACGACCTCTACTGCGGTGACGTCGGACATACCTTTGTGGAGGAAATCGACCTTGTCGAGTAAGTTTGTCAGGGAGGGACTCTCTCATGGCAATGGAGAGGCAGCACGTCTCTGATAATTGTGATAAAAGGTTCGCGAACTGCGCTAAGCACCTGCTTGCTCCTCTTGTTTTTGGGCAAACACGAACATAGTGGTCCACCACCCCTTGTTTGTTCTCGATGGTGACATACAGGTGCGGTAACAACTACGGGTGGTCCAGGTTCGAGGGCTCCCGCTGCCAGGAGGCCGTAGAGAACAACGAGTACAACCCTCCCTGCGACGGGGTCGACCGCTCTGGCTTCACGTTCCCGCTCTACGAGTACTGCCACCCCGACTATTCGTCCGTAGGTGACGACGAGTTCACCGCTGGGGTCGACATTTGCGGCGACCGCGTGCTTCTTGGTAACGCCGTTATCGGCGGTTACGTTTACCGCGGCAACTTTTTCTCGGACCTCCTGTACGGCCATTACATCTTCGGAGACAGCACCATGAAGTGAGCATTCGGAGGGTCGTCGCTTTTGTTGTTGGTCCTACCGTTGAATGCTCTGGGGTGACTTCTCCACTTTCCGCTTGTTGTGTACACGTGCGTAGTGAGGGTCCTCGATGATGATTCTGGATCCTTCTTTCTTTGTGGGGGGTGTTCCGCTTGTGGATGTCAGAAACATCTTCTACCTCGTGAAGGAAGGCGACGGCTGGAGTCTTGGCACCATCATCAGTGACGCTAGCGTGCAGATCATCAGCTTCGCCGAGGACGTCAACGTAAGAAGCAGATAAAGACGTGCTGTCCTCTGCATGACCACCTGGTGTCTACCAACTTGTCTGTATTGGCCGGACTTGCTTGGTGCATCCAGAGCAAGTGCTAATGCGCTTGTTTTGGTTGGAATTTCGAGTACAGAGCTTTTGTCGGTTGACAAAACGGCTGCCCCAATTAGACGGTTGGGGTGAGTTCGGGAAAGGAAACCAACGGGGGACTCTGCGACGCCCATTTTTTCTTGTGGTCCCCTCAGTTCTCATGGACATTGTTGACTCCCGTTGCTACATCTTGCTGCGTGCTGAACGGTGTGCTGTTGCTGTACCGGATCATTCTTGACTGGAAAGGGTGAGATCATGCTCCTCGACCTCCAGCACAACATCTACTACATGCCCTGTGGTGACCTGTGCGCCACCACCTGTCTGGAGCAGACGGAGGACCAACCCACGTACGAGGTACGTGCTTACACCGCCCCCTTGTTGACCACCGGCTATATCATACGGGACTTCGGTTTTACTTGACTGACTGAAGGACTTGAAGGCATCCCTTCCGACGGCGGTAGTGTCTTCAACGGGTTGCGGTGTTCCATGTAGTAACATGTTTTTTTTCCAAGTGTGTGCTTGTCATCGTTTTAGTGTGTGCTTGTCCTCATGTTTTTTTTCCAAGTGTGTGCTTGTCATCGTTGTTGAGCTCCGCACGTCCTGACAATCCAAGATTTTCATCAGTATTGGATGGGTAGACTTTTTGTCTTCATGCAGAAGCCTGCGGCAAGTGATTTGAACGTGTAACCTCTCGAGCAACTTGAAACCAACGTCCGCGGCTCCGTCCCTTCACACGGACGACAGTCTTTGGGTTGCTTCGCTGACGACGTTGGTGACCGCGCCCTGCCCGACCAATCCGACATCTGCGGCGAGGGCGAGACGGCCATGAGCCCCGCGGTGAGTTTGTTGCGACAGCAGCGTGAGACTCTAGGAAACCGTTATGGTTTCTGTGACGGAATAAAAAAACACTCCGCGTGGACGACAAAATTTCCAGGCGACGTCACACAAACTGTGGCTTTTTTTCGACCTTGACCGCCACACTCGTTTGTAACGTAGTGGTTGCTGTCCTCCCTGTGGTTCATTTGCCTCATTCCTTTCTCGTCCTGCAACAGATCTGCGCCTCCTATTGCGAAACTCAGGGCGCTACCTTCTTCGGCGTTCAGTTCGCCTACGAGGTGAGTGAGGTTGTCGTGTGCGGTAAAGCCACGTTTTCCATTTCTCGCAGATCACCACTAGACAGCATGTCACTGTATCGGTCAAGCTTGACGTGGACGTGCCCAGGGTACGGTCGCCGCTAACTTGCCGATGATGTAATACGTAGCGCAACACAGCGCATGTTAAGGTGCCAAGCTTGACAGTGACGACACCCCTCCCGGTTTGGTTTTGTCTTCATGTCTGACCTCCCTTGGTCCTGTTCCGTCGCGGTCTCCTTTGTTGACTTTTCTTTTACGCTTTTGTCGTTTTCCCCCGAGCCAGTGCTTCTGCGGCTCGTCCACCGCCGACTACGACAAGCACGGATCCCTTCCCGATTCGGACTGCGAGTATCTGTGCGATGTGAGTGTAGGATGGAGCGAGGAAGACCCGCTGAAGGACCCCTAGGCTGGTATGAACACAGGGCGTCGATTGGTTTTATCACCTGCGTTGCTTTCATGACCTCGATGTTTCCGCTTGGGAGCGTTCATTCCTCAGATTGTCGTCTTGTTGGTTGATGCCCAAATTAACGTTCCCGTTGTCGCGCCCCTCTTCTCCAGGCTAACCCGGACCAGTTCTGCGGTGGGTTTTCTGCGATGGAGGTGAGTCCCAACCCAACACCTCCATTCTTAAATGCAACACATGGGTGCGGAGTGTGGTTTGTACCTCGCGGGTGGCATCGTACAGATTTGGCCGAGTGGTGACGGTATCCGTTGTGAGCCTCATCTCTACTCCCTGCCAGCCGGCGTACCTGATGTTCGAGATAGTAACAATTCGTTCTGTTGCATATCATGCGCAAGAAAATATCGCCATACACGCGGTCCCATTCCGTATTTTCGCTCATGTGTCGCTTTTTTTGCCAGGCCCTCACGATTGAGCTTTCCGTCACCTCCTTCTTCCTCATCTTAATTTTGCAAGTCCCCCCCCCCCACCCCCCCGTTTATGATCAGGTCTTCACGATCGAAGCCCCCGCCGAGACCGAGGCTCCCGCGACCTCACCCCTTGTGGCCCAGCCCATCGAGCCCATCGCCCCCTCTCCCACTACCACTCCATCGGACGCCAGCTACCTCGGCTGCTACGTCGACTCGGAAACTGCACGCGTCTTCCCGGTCACCACCGCCTCCAGTGCCATGACCTTAGCGGTAAGTAGACGAGTGTTGTGGCTGATCCAGACGACCGTTGAAAACGTGGCAACCCGAGTCGCGTGTTTTGATGTGGAGGCATGAGAAGTAGGGTTGGTTGCAACACTTGNGTTTTGATGTGGAGGCATGAGAAGTAGGGTTAGCTGTTTAAGCTTTCGACCGTAGGTCGTAGCAACATTTTGTGGTTGATGTCGCCTTGTTGAACGGCTTTGACGCATATCAACTTGCGATGGATGATCCTTGGCCCGTTCTGTCTCCTTTTTGACCTCTGGTGCATGGGTCACTTGTCCTCGTCGAAAACCACCCGACGTGATCGTCGATGTTGCCAAACTATGCAGTTCTGCGCCGACTTCTGCGCTGAGTACGCCTACTACGGAACGCAGTACGGGGAAGAGGTGAGCTTGACTTGGGAAGCCAGCCGTTAGGTGGTGTACGTGCCAAGTTCGGACGTGGTGGGCGATGGAATGGCGGATCTGTTCCCGATGTAGTGAATGGTGATCGGTAGTCGTGAAACGAGGCTTCGGGTGCCGATGATGTAGGAGGCGAAGCGATGGCGTAAGACGAAGCTTTGCGTCGTCAGCTTGGAAGCGGTTCATGGCGACACACAAGAAATTCGCCGGCTCATGTAGTGCTGACACCGTTACCCGTTAGTGACGGTTGTAACCAACGCCATTCCCCACCCTTGAAATATCTCGTGTAGTTGTGAACGCGATTACCCGGTGTTCACGCTGACAACGCAATCCGCGACCCTTGGAACCGCAGTGCTGGTGCGGCAACTCCGGGTACGACACCTTGGGGGAGTCGACAGACTGCAGCTTTGGTTGCTCTGGTGATGCCGGCGAGACGTGCGGAGGCTTCAACGCCATGTCGGTGCGTAAGCAGCTATACGCCTAGCATTACGACAGCCCATCGGTTGATTGTCGTATAGGGCAGGATCTTTTTCTGTTTCGTCCATCTGACCAACCCTCTTTTCGTGGGTCTCGTGCCCGCTCCCCGCCGCCGCAGGTGTACTCGACCGGCTCCGACCCCGTGGAGACGCCGACGCCCGTCGCCGTGATCGAGCCTACCGACCCCACGTACCTCGGCTGCTACGTCGACTCGCAAACTGACCGCATCTTCCCGGTCACCACCGCCTCCGATGTCATGACCTTAGCGGTAAGCAGAAGAGTGTTGTGGCTGGCCCAGACGACCGTTGAAAACGTGGCAACCCGGGTCCCGTGTTTTGATGTGGAGGCATGAGAAGTAGGGTTAGCTGTTTAAGCTTTCGACCGTAGGTCGTAGCAACATTTTGTGGTTGATGTCGCCTTGTTGAACGGCTTTGACGCATATCAACTTGCGATGGATGATCCTTGGCCCGTTCTGTCTTTGTTTTGACCTCTGGTGCATGGGTCGCTTGTCCTCGTCGAAAACCACCCGACGTGATCGTCGATGTTGCCAAACTATGCAGTTCTGCGCCGACTTCTGCGCTGAGTACGCCTACTACGGAACGCAGTACGGGGAAGAGGTGAGCTTGACTTGGGAAGCCAGCCGTTAGGTGGTGTACGTGCCAAGTTCGGACGTGGTGGGCGATGGAATGGCGGATCTGTTCCCGATGTAGTGAATGGTGATCGGTAGTCGTGAAACGAGGCTTCGGGTGCCGATGATGTAGGAGGCGAAGCGATGGCGTAAGACGAAGCTTTGCGTCGTCAGCTTGGAAGCGGTTCATGGCGACACACAAGAAATTCGCCGGCTCATGTAGTGCTGACACCGTTACCCGTTAGTGACGGTTGTAACCAACGCCATTCCCCACCCTTGAAATATCTCGTGTAGTTGTGAACGCGATTACCCGGTGTTCACGCTGACAACGCAATCCGCGACCTTTGGAACCGCAGTGCTGGTGCGGCAACTCCGGGTACGACACCTTGGGGGAGTCGACAGACTGCAGCTTTGGTTGCTCTGGTGATGCCGGCGAGACGTGCGGAGGCTTCAACGCCATGTCGGTGCGTAAGCAGCTATACGCCTAGCATTACGACAGCCCATCGGTTGATTGTCGTATAGGGCAGGATCTTTTTCTGTTTCGTCCATCTGACCAACCCTCTTTTCGTGGGTCTCGTGCCCGCTCCCCGCCGCCGCAGGTGTACTCGACCGGCTCCGACCCCGTGGAGACGCCGACGCCCGTCGCCGTGATCGAGCCTACCGACCCCACGTACCTCGGCTGCTACGTCGACTCGCAAACTGACCGCATCTTCCCGGTCACCACCGCCTCCGATGTCATGACCTTAGCGGTAAGCAGAAGAGTGTTGTGGCTGGCCCAGACGACCGTTGAAAACGTGGCAACCCGGGTCCCGTGTTTTGATGTGGAGGCATGAGAAGTAGGGTTAGCTGTTTAAGCTTTCGACCGTAGGTCGTAGCAACATTTTGTGGTTGATGTCGCCTTGTTGAACGGCTTTGACGCATATCAACTTGCGATGGATGATCCTTGGCCCGTTCTGTCTTTGTTTTGACCTCTGGTGCATGGGTCGCTTGTCCTCGTCGAAAACCACCCGACGTGATCGTCGATGTTGCCAAACTATGCAGTTCTGCGCCGACTTCTGCGCTGAGTACGCCTACTACGGAACGCAGTACGGGGAAGAGGTGAGCTTGACTTGGGAAGCCAGCCGTTAGGTGGTGTACGTGCCAAGTTCGGACGTGGTGGGCGATGGAATGGCGGATCTGTTCCCGATGTAGTGAATGGTGATCGGTAGTCGTGAAACGAGGCTTCGGGTGCCGATGATGTAGGAGGCGAAGCGATGGCGTAAGACGAAGCTTTGCGTCGTCAGCTTGGAAGCGGTTCATGGCGACACACAAGAAATTCGCCGGCTCATGTAGTGCTGACACCGTTACCCGTTAGTGACGGTTGTAACCAACGCCATTCCCCACCCTTGAAATATCTCGTGTAGTTGTGAACGCGATTACCCGGTGTTCGAATTAGCTAGGAAGTTTACTGATTCTTCGTTCAATTCAGTACCTGTTGAATTTACTTAGGCATTTAAAAAAAAAAATTCAGCACCATCCAGTCTAGATTGAGCCCTATCCATAGTATTTTTAGCTTTATTAAAAAAAACTCGCGACTTTTCAGCCCTATCTGAAATATCTTAAAAAATTTCGAGGTCATTTCCTGCATTTACTAAAATAGTTTAACCTCTCGTCAATTCTCTTTCCATTGCCATATACTCAGCCTTAGCATTATCTGCTATTGCATAAGATCTATTACGCTCTGCAAGAGTCAGGTCTCTTTGCGCCTTTCCTAAAGATACTCAGCTGAATTAAAATTTTCACGCTGACAACGCAATCCGCGACCCTTGAAACCGCAGTGCTGGTGCGGCAACTCCGGGTACGACACCTTGGGGGAGTCGACAGACTGCAACTATGATTGCTCTGGTGATGCCGACGAAACCTGTGGAGGATTCAACGCCATGTCAGTGAGTACCCGGCTGTTTTGTGGAGGTCTTGTTGGCCAGTGGTGGAGGTCTTGTAGGTCCTGCCGGCTACAACGCTGTGCGCTGGGCACGGCATCGACGTAGTAGGCCTTGTACGGGGATGCGACACGTGGCAGCCCCGAGGATTCGAAGTTGTCCATGCATACTTTTTTCAAAGTCGAGCGGTGTGGTGTCGTTTCACAACCTGTTACGCAGGCTCNCGTTGTGTTTAAATGGTCAAGCACCCTCGAGGTAGTTGCCCAGTGCTTACAACTGTCTCTGGAATGGTTTGGTGGTAGAGTAGATCATGTTGTGCGGGGTGGAACCCTCACTCCGCGCAAGGGGGATGATCGCACTACGTTGTGTTTAAATGGTCAAGCACCCTCGAGGTAGTTGCCCAGTGCTTACAACTGTCTCTGGAATGGTTTGGTGGTAGAGTAGATCATGTTGTGCGGGGTGGAACCCTCACTCCGCGCAAGGGGGATGATCGCACTACGTTGTGTTTAAATGGTCAAGCACCCTCGAGGTAGTTGCCCAGTGCTTACAACTGTCTCTGGAAGTGAAAGCACCAGAAAATATATTACGTCATGTGCAGCTGTCATCCGTACGCAAGGAGTTAAGCACAAGAGCACCCTTCTCTATCGACTATTTCAACTCCCCCGCCCATTCCCTGCAATGCGGCCTACCCCAGGTCTACGGCCCTCCGTAAAACGTCAACTGTACGTCAACTGCAGCGCCAGGGTGGACAAAGCAACCGAGAACGTGAAGCCGTGGCCGTGTGTGCCCGTTGGTTTGTTTTGGCAACGCAATGATGGCTTAGCCTTGCTCGGTTCATGTTTGACCCGGCGCTCGTTGATGCTTCGATCGAATGAATGGGATTGGTTCGGGTGTCGTTTAATGGACTCCGACCCCGATGTCGTTCCGTAGTCATCCGTTCGTGTAAAATACTGACCGCCTTTGTCTCGTTTCTAGCAAGTGTACGATTCACCCGGGTCGCGGGGTTAGGGGTTAGGTTTGTTCTATTATTAAGAAAATGTAACAGTCTGAATGGGACCTCTCCGACCCGTTCCGACTTGTTGCCGGCCACCCGAGTCGCGCAGTCCGGATCGCTTGCGTGATTCGGGCTTAGATGGAACCATGCTCACTTTTTGGAGACGAAGAGGGCGCGACTGCATGGTGATGGTCCGATTTTGCACCCGCTCTTGCGGCCGAACCTTGTCATGAGTGGCAATCAGCAAGAGGGCCAACTCAGCAAGAGGGCCAACTCTTACGGAACGGTGAATTGTCGTTGTTCTTGGGCAACTTGTACGTCGTCTTGTTGAACTTGGCTAGGAAGGTTGATTCTGATGTTTTTTCTCGGTCGGTCGTGGGGGGAAAAGCGCGTGCTTGTCCGCAAGAATTGGAATCATGCCACCTGACGCACAGGGAGGTGAACGGGTGTCGTGCGGGAGGTGCCGAAGGTCATAAGTTGTCCGAATCATTTTGTACCTTGTCCACCCGGCTCTTTTGTCTTTGTCATCGTTTCCTGTCTTGTACCATTGAAGCTTTGTCGTTTGGTGTGGTGAATGTGTTTTGTTTCGGAGTTGTTGGTCCGTATGCGCCGTTGGCCGTAGTTGCGATGCATGTCCTGTTGACCGGTGTCCGTCCTGTTGACCGGTTTGCGTCTTCTGTACCTCTCTTGATCGACGTTGCTGACATGAAGTGATCCCGTCATGGTGTTTGCTTTCCTTCCTTCACAAATAAAAATGCGGTTCCTAGATATCGAATCTCTTTGCTCAATGCCTTCCTTGAATGAGGGTGGGGGTATACGTATAGACCTACGTGTGAAACATCGGAGGTTGTTGTGGTTGGCGGCTACCCTTGTTTTTTTCTCCTGCGCCCGTTGTGTGAGTTTTTCGGGCTGATGGATGCCGTTGCCTTCTGGGGGAGGGATGGAGGGGGGCGGAGTTGCATGTGGTCAAAACAAGTAGATCCGTTTTGGGTACGCGTCTGTATCAAAGTGTGGCGCACGCTCATGCTCGTTATATTCTGCAAGAGAGAAGAGAGAACTTTCGACCACGCTCACGCAGCGTCGAGCATGCGGCTTCGCGTAGCGCACCTATAGGGGGGTGGGGAGGCATTCGTAGCAGTAGAGAACGGCTCACGTCAGGCATATTTCATTGAGAGTATTCGTTGGCTCTGGTTGTGTTCGCCTCGGGCTCGAGGGGTGGTGAGATGCTCATGCCCAACGACGCACACGCTGAAGTGAGGGAATATGGTATACTATATATAGAACACTATTTTTCCACATGACGCTGGAACAAGCAGATTCCCGCGGTGCTCTCGTCGTTTGTTGATACCGTTTTTTCTCGATTGAGTTTGGTGAGCTCAAGAGGCTTGTCACTTGTGTGTAGGCGGTCTGCAGTTGAAGTAGTCGACTGGTAATGTCGTAGATCGGAGAAAAAAAATAGTCATACCATGATGATGTAACATATGATAAAATGAAATATTTCCGGTGTGCGTTGTTCGCGAAGACGCCGACCGAGCGAATTGTCATTGGCAACTGGTCCACTGGTCCAGGCTTTCAATTGATTGGCTGCCAGACTAATGATTGGCTGCTGCTGAGATGGCGGCAACGGCCGAAGCCCGCCCCCAGGTCAGCGGCAGGGTACCGTTCGAGCAACAGTTTGTTGTTGGATATGTTTGCTCTGTATTCAACGTCCACCCCGGATCCCACTACCTGCTGAGATGGCGGCAACGGCCGAAGCCCGCCTACTGAACAACCATTGAAAAAACGTCAGGAGGAGTGTCTTTGGCCCACCCTCCTTCTTGGCTCAAGTTCCACAACGTTCTTTTTTTGTTGTTGCCTATGGTCCGTTCGGGCAAATAATCATTTTTTTGCGATATCTTTCGAAAGAAAACGATTTGGAAAGTGAAACAACTTTGGGCGTGACCGCGGGGTCGAGCTTCGTCGATATCTGATGAGTTATTGGTGATTGGGTGAAATGCGACGTTTTTGACCAAAATGACCCACGGAGCCCTCACCCCCTCATGACCCCACGGAGTCCCCAAAGTACACCACGACCCCCCCTCAACCCCTCCCTTCTACACGTATGTGCACACGTAAATGCCTTCAGAACATCAGTTGAACCGTTGTCAATCCATATTTACATTATTTACACGTTACATGTGTACATACATACATACGTACATACATACAATACCGCCGTTTACTTTCTACTCAACCCTTGGCTGGTGAAGGTGCTGCAAACAAAGCATGCAGCAATCACATCCGTTCTCTCTAAGCAAGTCCGATACCAAGAGACAGCTATAGCGTTGAGTTGGTGACCATGACGGACGCCTCTACCGCGCCTAAACGCGAGAAACCAACACTAGTCTACAACACACCGCGACATATAGATACGTACCCTCCCCACTCACGCCTGAGCGTGCCCGCCCAACCATTTCCTCAAAAAAATCATCGTGTTGCGCAAAATCC
>CACKRE030001532.1:4637-19786 GCA_902602495.3 Ectocarpus sp. CCAP 1310/34 | reverse complement strand
CATGCTGAACTCTTGAATTCTATCCCGAACCCTCAGCCTAGGCTGGCGGAGACCTGCACCATCGTCTTGGCGACGGCAGGCACTGCAGGTCGCCGCCGCTCTCGGCGAGAACATTCCTGCCAAATGGAAATACAGCAGGGACGGCCCATGGTTTATGCGATGCTGATAGTGGTGAACTATTGCTAGACATGGCCCAAGGCTCAGTTTTACATAGTGCGAGTGAGCTCCGCTGGTGTCATCGTGACAACCGCCTTACCCCTCACTACAAACACACGAGACCCGACGCAGGGGGTGGAGAATCCGCAAGATACACCGCACGAACATGGTGTTCAATTCGTCGCGACTACGGCACAGGTAGTGGCGATCCAAAATTAGGGCAACCCCTGGAGGCTTCTTTTGTCACATTCCTACTGGGGAACGAAATCGCCAGTCGATTTCGTTCGTTCCTCGGGGCCGACCTAGCGTCTGAAGATGACCTTCTCGTGCGACGGCGCTGCTGTCATTTACGGAGGGTGCCGGAAAAAACTCTTGACGAAAGCACTCCACCTTACGCGCTCCAAGAGAATAACGAGGACATACCAACCACTCACCGAGGTTCAACGTGATCTCCTTCCTGTACTCCGTAGGCTTTGTCGCGGTCCGGGCTGTGTGTGCTGAGAACTCTGGCCCCAAAGGTAATGCTCTCGTGGCATGCGCGCATGGCGCGGCGAGTTTTTTTGTGCTGGCCCCTTCCCGGGTACCGTGTCTGCTGAGCTACCATGTACGGAGCCCCGTGGGGCCTTTTTTTTTGCTTTTTCCACCGCGTGCAACCCGGGTGTACTACTTTGCGATTCGCCCCATAGCCCAGCCAGCACATACCCCAGCAGCTTGGTCATGGTGAGTGTGCGATAGCATTGGACATCGCGGTTTCGTCGTCTCTTTCATAAGTTTTAGCGCGCTCACCGCTACTGCTGTGTGTCATCCATACATCGACTTCAAAAACGCCGATGAGGCCTCCCAGGAAATTTAGACTTTTTAGAATGTAACCATAACCTCACAGAAATACTACCCGTTCGAGATGTAACCTCAGTCGAAACTGATGTAAACCAACTGGAGACTTGGCTCGTTTTGAGTTTTTTATTTTGCCGATGTCTTGGCCGCACTGCTGTAGCTTGCCAACAGTTCGAAGACATGGGAGGAACTTGTCCAAGGGCGTGGGCTCGCACAAAGAACGCAAAGGGGTCGGCACCACACATATCTGTAAGATGCGCACATTACCGCTTCTTTTTGTAGTGTGTGACGGCTGTATTTGCGGACATCTCGCATCAGCTCTCGTGAGGTCGAGTGTGTGAAGCCGCACTTGGTTCGGCTCCCATTATCGAGTCCATCATGACGGCCTTCCATCGAAGCGCTTGCGTCCCTGTGGTCGTACATACATCTTAACAGCTGAACAGAGCGGCGTTTTGTTTGTGGTAATAAAATGAAGGTGGTGTTAAATTGTCACCTGCCGCGTATGCTCTCTGCATGTTGCCCACGCGGATAAACATCAACTTCAAGCACACGGCCTGTAAGGAGGATGCCCGTTTCACATGCGACCATAGCGTGGTTTTCTCAGCCTTACCACTATTATGCGATGTAGCAGCTGCTGAAAGCCGGACAACGCATTCCTTTGATTGGGGGTATTTATCAAGCAGGTAAATAGTGTTTCCATCATTGCAAATTTAGCGTTCGCTGTGGATCGTTTTGCCCTCGGTTATATGTACTCGCCTGAGGGTCCGGTTCCATTTCGGCACCGCTGCGAAGAATCGAAGAATCTCTCGTCAGACTCCCCGATGTGCTTGCAAATAGGTGCATATGCATGTGTTCCGTTCCTGGTGTGGAAAGCGCCACAACATTAGTTCGTGTGTATCCTTTGACGGAAGAGAGTGCAGCACTCACATCACAAATCCAAGGCAAGCACAGCACGAGGGATGGGTAGGGGACTCAAAAGAGAGGAATCCTTCTCACGGATTGGAATTTTTCGGCAGCAATGCTGAGCGCTGATTCGAAGATTTGAAGTCACAAACACAAAAAAAAAGCATGCATGGGTCCATTGATAGATCTGAGAAAGGCAGCGAGCCAGAGGTGTGTGTTGACGCTGTCTTCTCGCCAAAGGATCATTTAATCTCTTAAGTACCGTAAGAAATACACACCTTTAAATACACACCTTTTAAATTATCTCGTAGATTGTGACGTCAGATGACCCGTTCGGAGATCTTCAATGTATTTCTTCGAGGTGTTGCCTCTCAGCAGCGTTAGTGGACACGCTGACCCCGCGTGCAAGTACAGCGAGTCGGGGCGTTGCCGTTGCCACCGATGGAGTCAGCGGACGCGCAGAACCCGCGAAAAAGTACAGCGGGCCACCTGCCCGATGTGCTCGCATCCCGTTCCGTACATATCTTTAAACCTCTCCCGCGAGAGGTTGAACCTGGTTTGTCTGCGCACCACAAATCCCTAAAGGAGCTTGAGCCACTGCAGTGTGAGCCTGGAGATCCGCCTCTGTCTCGTACCCGGCGTCAGCGGCAGGGTATGACGAAATATCGATTAAGATATATGTTCACGGCCCCTGCTGCTGCTTATTGCCACGGCAATAGCAGATCTTGGCCCAAATATTGCGGTACAACGACCTGGGCACCCCTATTCAGAGCCAGACGTATCAGCCGCGGCAGCAGCCCCACGACGACGAGCTGTGCACATACGTATGCGCACAGCAGTGCACTGCTGTCGCCTACCACTGGCTCTTCCACGGGCAGCGGACATTCTCTGGCGCTGGCCCGATGGGATTGACACCTCCATACGTTTGACAGACGCGGTCTGCGGTTTCGGACGGGTCTGGGAACGTTTCCAGACCCGTCCGAAACCGCAGAACGTGTCTGTCAAACGGCCGGCGATCATCACACCCATCGGGCCAGCGCCGGGGAATGTGTTGCTGCGCGTGGAAGAGCCAGTGGTGAAACATGTACCGCATTATGCATACAAAGGCCTCCCTCCGAAGTGGAGAAAAGAGAGCACCGCGGCAAGGGGTGATGCCAGAACACAAAAAAAGCGAACAGAGGAAAAACAGATGTTGTATGCATATACTTCGTATCAGTAGTTGTATATTTGATACAGTAGACTACTGCACTTCCAAAAGGGTTTGCGCCATTGTTGGGAGCTCGGCGCGAGTTTTTCCTTCGATATAAAGATCATTGTGCAGGAATTTGGTAGCAAGAACAACCCGCGAACGAACCTGAACAGTTCGCTTGTTTCGCCCAAATGCTGATGTCGTGACGGTATCCGTCCCTCGCACCTAGAGCTCACCCATCTCGGCGCCGCTACATCGAAATCTCGCTACACACCAATGTCCTGATGATCTTACGTAAAACCGGCCAGCCGTAATGATGTTGCCTCATGCGTACAGGTTGATCAGTACAAGCGTTTTTATGTGTTTTCTGGGTTTTTCTTGGTTGAAACGCTGCATGCCGCGCGCATCTGTATGTGTGTGAAGTATGCGTATGTATGCCGCAATGCGAACGTCGGTCCCAACCTGAGGCTCGGCGGTCTGCATTGCTCTGCACATCTGCTGACAACGCCACGACATGGCTCGACTGCTGGAAACTACATGTATGTGCTGACTAGTTGCAGCTGCTACAGCTGTTCACACACAATGCTGACGAGTACACTTGCTTCATGACATGGTGTTTGACACAGACGTACTTAAACAGTCTTGACAGCCCAAGGACATTCTTGAGATTCTGGAGAAGGATGCACAAGTTGTACTTCGTCTCGCGACCACAGAAAGTCTCACGACTACAGAAGACTACCCGTTCGAGATATTGCCCAAAATCGAACGGATGATGTCTGTTCAGCGGTAGTCAAGGTACTGCGACAGTGCGGTGTAGTGGCACTCTTGATCGAATCGCTCTATCAAGGGACCCATGCCTTATTCGGAAAGAATCGTGTTTCTACGAGAGTGGTGAGCGCCTTGTGCAGGTTTTTGAAGACCCCGGAAAAGGCGGTAACCGCCGTAAGTCAACGGAAATTTGAACCGAATTGCAGAGCATTGGCGTACACCCACACAGACCATGCACATCCACCACGATCACGTGTGTAGCTGCGGGGACATAGGATTATGACGTAGAAGTATCACGCAGCATCCATTGAATGAACCTTGCTGCTTGTATTTGCACACGCACGTCGTATTACCGATGTAAGGTTTGAGACGGGAGGGGCGCAAAGCCGGTCTTCGATCTCGATCTCGATCTCGGCCTCCTGGCACGAATGTCCTGGTTTGCTTCTCGCTACCTGCCGTATGTGTCGTGTACGCGTACATGACTGCATGCACGGAACGAATAACGAACGAAAAAGTACCTCGAAGGAACCAATGGAAGTTTGTCAAAATGTGAAAATTCCTCGGTGAGATTGTTGCTTTACTAGACGGTTTCGGAAGTAATTTTTTTAAAAGTTCACTTTCACTTACAAGAGCACCGTCCTGGGACCAGTTCCGTTTGGTTTTACTTTTTACGGTGTGATGTCACGAGGTCACCATGAGGGAATCCGATCAGCACGGCCCGTGACCAAGTCACCATACCCCAAACTGATGCTTGGATTCGGGTGAAACCTTCGACGCTGCGTGCTGCACAGCCCTGAGGTACCTCGCCACCTCCCGGGATGGGTCTGCTGAGTGGAGCGTGAGCGTCTTGTGAGAGATGACGCGACGTTATCGAGCTGGGATGCGTTACGCACGCTCCCAAACAAGGTGTGCACGCAGCAACAAACGCACGCAGCGCACACAAACGCTTGTCGCTCACTCTCTCGCAACGCATCCCCACAATCTACAAGTTAGAGCCAACAACGCACAAGGCAGCAAGATGCCCTAGGATTTGTTGTGGATCGTGCTACACGACATCGTGTAGTAGGTGTCCGGCCGCTGCTGTGGGCGGGTGTGTGTGTTCGAGAAAAAACAGAGCGAGCCGTGGCCCGACATCAGTTTAAGACGTCTGAACCTCGGTCAGCGCCGAAGCAGGAGTCCCGACATCAGTTTTAGACATACTGAACCTCGGTCAGCGCCGAAGCAGGAGTCCTCCCACTGCTGGCAGTAAGCTCTATGACCGACCGCGGGCATGCGTTGGTGGGGTGAGGTGTGCAGCAGCACCCATCCTGGCGTGGTGTTGACCAAGGCAACCAACAGCAAAAAAATGTAAATCTTGAAATAACTTAAACAGACGCCTGCTACCCTTCGTTCTTAATAACAAAATCTTCCTATGAATAGTCGAAAGTTCATTTTCATGACGACCGTAAACTGGATATTTTCCCTTCAAAGTTCAAGTGGAAATGTCAAAACGTACATCCGAAACTCGCCATTATTGCCTGCTGCAGGTAAAACAAGGTTACGTAAAAACGATTTGACCCTGAACAATCTGGACGCTCGTTAACAAAGGTTTGTTCTGTCAAACCATAAAAGGCATATATCGCTGCACGTTCAAGACTCCCACATGAAGCAGGCATGTGAGCCGTCGACCGACTCAAATACCGAAGACGCTGATACCGCCACCTTCCTAACGAAAGAGATCGCTCGCAAGGAAATAGTTCTGGCACCCAACCATCTGGAGAGTGTGGAGTGTGTAGGAAACGAAAACCAGCACTACTCGCGGCGTGTAATTCAGCACATACACCTCCCGCATACCACGTGGTCACATCGAGGGTGCCCCAAATATCGTGCATGCCCAAAACAATCCCCCGAGAAGCGATCGATGCAAGCCTGACGCCGGTATGACCACCGCGATGCACCGCCAAGGAACGGCCCTCGCGAGCATTGTCAAAATGAACCAAAAAGGGGGAAGCGTTGAATTCCTGCCGCAGAAGCCAACCAGCATTCATGGCCGCATGCGTTTCCCCGGCATACCACTCTTGCTAACCCAGCCGTCTCGGGGCTACCGGGTGATTGGATGGGTGGGAGAAACTCAAATCTGTAATACCAGGTGCTGACTGTTCCTCCCCTGGTTACCTGTTTCTATTTCCAACCTCCGCTGCTCGTGGCGAGAGCAGGGAAGGTTTGAACTCCACGATGCCTGCATGGCCGGCGACGTGGACAAGGTGAAGAGCATCCTCGAGGCGACTCCGGACAAGGTCAATGCCCGAGGCCCGAAGAACGTGAGAGCGAAGATCAGTAGTAAGGGGCGTATAAACCTTTTGCAGTAGGAGGACACCAAAACAATTCCTACGTCTGGCCTTGTACCCGTTTTAGCGTGAACCCTTGTGACAAGTTGCTTGCCCCAGCGGTGATCCCATAAGGAGTTAGTTGCTTGTGCGACTGTTCGGTCGTGGTATGCGCATTTGGTGTTATCCGCTTTTTCTGAGGTCATTCGCTGTTCTTTCTGCTACCCTTCATCCGATCTCTCGCCGCCTTCGCCACCGTCACACGGTCTTCCTGTCGTCTCATCTCTCCGTGGTTCGTCTCGTGGCGAAATGGATCTGTCCCACGTTCACGGCGGAACTGGCGAATATGTACTACTCCCCCTATCTGCTGCCGTGTGGGTGAACTGCACCACATGAATCAACCATTCGATGCCATGCCAATTGATCCGTTCGCGCCGTGTGGGGCTGACGCCGCTTCAGCGCTCGCCGCTGCACTGCGCCGCCAAGGGCAACAGCCCCGAGTTGGCCTCCTTGCTTATCTCGATGGGCGCGGACACGGAGGCGAGGACGGCATACAAGATGACCCCGCTGCACGTGGCCGCCTTTTACGGCAGCGCGGCCGTCATCCGGTACCTGCTGGACGAGGTGAAGGATCTCGACATCAACGCGCTGGACTTTGGATCATGTGAGGGATGGATTAGAGAGTCCCGTAGAATGATATGGTACTGTAGGAAGGCTGGTGCAAATGAGGGTGGAACGCGAGGAACACACCGGAAAGAAGAGCTCGGAATGAACCACTACCTCTAGATAGATTAGACAGTCTGATGTGGTAGGAAAGGCTGCCGCTGTTGAAGGTGCAACGTGAGGAACACTTGAAAGAGACGCGGGAAGCCTCAACAAGAGATCGGAACGAAATCTACCTCAATGGCCAGATGGACTCCGAGGAAATGCTGAAGCTGAATGTTCGAGTGGCGGACTCTGACTTTCCCAGGAGGTAAAGATACATGGGTTACTCAGACTTTTGGAGGAGTGGAAGATACATGGGGTAATGAGGTTGTAGGGCAGAGGAGATGATGCGAAGACATGCCTGAGTGGCAAGGCATGAGAGAGCAGAGTCCACATGGTTGGCATGGTGATTTGTACAGAAATTTTGTTTGACGAAGCACCCCCAGTTCCGGACAACACGCCGTCTAGGATTATGTAGCAGCGGTTGGGTCTTGCCTTTGCTAGCATGTCTCGCAGTATTCCTCCATACACCATGGCAAAACAAATCCACTGATCTAAAGTGACGACGAAACCGGCGAGACGGTGGGTGCTTGTGATAATTTCGCTGCGTCAGAGATTGTGAATGTTCGATGGGAAATCAGTAGAGGACATTATGGAGCGGCTACCTGCGCAGTGAAACGCCCAGATCTGTTGCGGGAGCCGTGCTGTCGAAGGTGGCAACTGCTATTACATGTCCGCATAACTGGATCAAAATCTGGGTCCTACAATTAACAATGTACTTGCTACACGCGCCGTCACAGGCCCAATCCCTCAAACTGCCGTGCATGACAATTTATTCTTCCCGGGCCACGAAAATAGGGACCTCGCTGCACTACGCTTGCAACTACGACCGGAGCGAATGCGCCGCCCTCCTGATCGACAGTGGCGCCAGCTTGACCAAGAAGAGCGCCGAGCTGCAGCTGGTTGCTCTTCACCTAGGTGAGACAAGAGCGGTACGCATTGGTAGATTCCAATATCTAAGTCAAACACGGATGAAACACACGCCTGCTTCGAAAACTGTTCCGATACTCCGGCCTGAGCTGAAAGTCCACTCAATGAGAGAACTGATGTGCTCTCCTCGTTGATTTATACTTCACACAACTCATGAAAAATCCGAGCTACTGCTGTCCTCTGAAAGGCAAAGAGAGATACATGGTTGGCGCATGCACGGCCACCGGCCTCGCGACGACTGTGATACCCCCCCCTTCCTCGTCAGCACGTCAGAACGGCTCACCCGAACATTGACGGTGCGCGTTTGGGAGTAGAGCGAAAGTGCTCCATCTCGAAATGGATACTTGTTTCATGCGAACCTTATTTCGTGTTCAAAACAGCGTACACATGAACAGGACCCCCACCGCCTGACCCTAACCCACGACCCCATCGTCGCCAGCCGCCCGCTCGGGAAACGTTGCCACGGTGGAAAAACTCATAAAGAAAGGCTGCAACCCGAGCCAACGCAACCTATTCTACACCACGCCGCTGCACCTGGCCTGTCAAAACGACCACCTGGTGGGTTATTCTTGTTGATAGGGGAACGTGTTTTTGTATCGTCGTGCAGGCCGCCAAGGATTAACCTGTTATCGTCACTTTGGTTCGCGCTAAATACAACAGTTCTCACTTGTGGCTTGCGCGGCGAGTCTGTCGAACGTCATTTCAAGCGGCCCGGTCCGAGTGGGTTGCAGGTGGTGTAGATTCAACATCTTTCTGCTCGGTCGATTTGTTCGCTGTCAACCCGTGCGAGTATCTGCCGTTTTGTGGAGACACAATGGGATCCCGCTTCGTCAACAAAATGGCGTAGAAACACGTAACATTTAAACGGGTGCACTCCTGTTCACTGGATACTGAGAGTCAGTGCTACGCGAACGATGTTGCAATCGAAAACTTGTACTTGATACCCCCCCTCCTCCCAACGATTGTGCCCCCCTCGTCCCTGCCCCTTCCCCAGGACGTGGTGCGCTTCCTACTCGCGTCGGGGGCTTCCCCAGACGCGCCCGACGAGGCCGGAATAACGCCTGCCCAGCTCACCAAACGCGACGACATATCTCGGACGCTGGAGGAGGCTGTGAAGGCCGCTGTAGAGAGACGACGTCCGCCGCCCCCGCCGCCCGCGGCCTGAAGTAGCCAAAACGTCAGGTGTATTTTTCTCGTCCGTGGCTCCCTACACAGATTGTCGAAGTGTTGGTTGAAAGCAGCACTAAGTTCACTGTTTTTTGTTTCATTCTTCGAGAGGGAGAGCGCGTTTTCGATGGCTTGTCTCTCTCGATGTGTTTCTCTGCGAAAGCCTGGTATGGTGGCTGCAGTCCCAGGAGGCAACATACTGCGTGGTGTGTCGTGGTTGATCCAAGCTGACAATAGAGCTTTTGGTTGAGTGAAGAGACCGTGGCACGTTCTCTCCGGAAAATATTGGTCTCGTCCGGTACGGCCTGCCCTGCAAGGCAGTGAGTGGCTCGAGACTGAAAAATGGTTTGGTACTGGACTCGGCAGTGGCTGCGAGTGCATGTTAATTTGTTGCGCAGGCTCTCGGAGAGAAGAATGGGTTGAGGGGAAAAACGGCTTCGCCCGAGGTTGTAGTGGGTGCGATTGATGTTTTGCGAGTGGTAGGTTGTGTGATCCAGGCAATCTAGCACGAGACATCTGTTGTGGGAGTATCAATATCTAGGTGAATGAGTGGATCGTGTTGTTTCCCTCCGAATTGTGTTTCACCTTCAAACGTCTTAAATGCATTTTTTGTGTTGTATACGAGCGAAAATTTTGGCCGTCTGTGCTTTGTGTTCTCGTCCTATTTCTTATGGCGACAGTCCCCCCATTTTTCGTGGTGAGACGTGTACTACACTTTTCAGCGTATGTAGAGTACTATACTTTTCAGTGATATTTTTCGTACAACTACAACCATCCAAGGTCACACAGGAGGGGGTAAAACACCAGGGCGTTTTTCTTCTTTTTATTTCTTTTCATGCCCCGCCTCCCTCCTGCGGTGCGTGCCGAAGTTTTATTTTATCGCGACAAGGGTCCTTTCCCTCGTCAACGGTGCTAACGTCGAAGTTTGGTACTGACGAGAGCTTGTCAGCTATATTTCGCTTTCACCCGCACTTTTCATGGGGTTTCAACACACGACCTCTGCGACTAGCGGATTACGAGGATACCACTAGACCACCGGGGCGACCGGGTCATCTAGCTGCAATTGATCCCCTCGTACAGTACATGGAGCGAACCAACCTTTCTTTTGCCTTGTTGTGCAGGCGAATTCAAACGTTTTTCTTTCGCCATGCGATGCAGCTTGTCCAGCAACAGCGACAGCTCAACGAGCGACAGCAACGTGCACGCGGCAGATACTCCGTAACTGTTGCATACACCGGATAGCGTAAAGCCCTGGCTTCGTTCGAGCGTAGAAACACATCGAAACGCCTCCGGCCTTCCTCAAACCCCGGTAGCGTCAAGAAAGCAAGGTGCCTTTGTCGGATGCGCATCTGCTGCGCTAGTTCCTAGTGGGTTTGACCGTTGCTCCCTTGAACAAGAGAGGCGGACTTCTGTTTACGGCGAACGAGCTGTTGTGGCCCCGTACAAGTAGCCTGGCCCGGCATTTTCCAAGTGGTGTACCGCACCAAAGAAGTCCTCGGTAGTCACTTGTATCCTTGTTGTGACTGCCCCGGTAGGACTCGAACGTACTCGTACCGATCGATCGGTTTTATGGAAAACCTCCTGCCGCTTCCTTCCCCGTCCGCGCCTCCATTCAAGTGAAGCATGGCGTCTATCCTCTCAAGCAGATGGGCCAGGCCTTGACCCGAAGCCGCCGACACCCGAATTGCGCCTTCGTCGTCCGGCCCAGTACGCCCCTCGCCCGCATGGCTTAATCTGCTGCCGCCCTCGCCAGCAGGACCTTCCATCCGTCCGTTCGCTTTCTCTGCCTTCGCCTCGTCCGGGAGACTCATATCGCCGCCGCCGCCGCCGCCGCCGCCGCCATCGCTACAGCCAGCCCTAGCCCCAGCACCAGCACCACGATTTTCAGGGTCGACCCTTCTCTCCTTGTCCACCTTATTCCAGACCTCAAGGGTCGGTCGGCCACCGGCACCTAGCTCTGCCAGTGTCTCTTGGACGGCCTTTCGGTGGGCTTCGCCCACGCGGGGCTCCACGCTAGCGTCCCGCACGTGCAAGAGCACGTCCGCGCTCTTGACTTCCTCGAGCGTTGACTTAAAGGAGTGCACCAGGTCCGTCGGCAAGTCTTGGATGAAACCCACGGTGTCAACCAAGACACATCTTGCTCGATGGGTCCGCCACGGAAGGAAAGAGTGTCGTCGAGGACGAAAGGGGTTGAGTTATTACGGTTGCGCGGAGACAGGAGGGGGGGGGTGAGGGGTGTTCCGTTCGCATCATTGTGATGCCGGTGACCTTGGTGAAACGGCGTTCACGCGAAGGATGAAGGACTTTTTGCGCCTCCCAAGTGTGGCTCCTTTCGGCACGAGTTGAGTTCAGGCATGCCTTCGCTGAGAAAGAGGACCAAATGACTACTCGTGTGCGAAAGTCCAAGCGTTGAATCTCCAAAAACTCTAAAGCAATTGCCCGATCCCACGAGTGAAAGCACAAAGCGCAACCTGAATGTTATTACCTTACGCGTGACGGTAACGTTACCGATCGGACGGTCGGATCCAGTGTGTCGAACACCCGGTTCCGAGCCTGCACCATGCCCTTCCCTTTTCCTCCGCCGCCGGCCCCGTCGAAGCGCCTTCCTCTTTCGCTGCCTTTTCCTTCTCGATTACCCCCTCCGCCTCCAACGCCGCGAGTGTTATGCCGCCCTAGTGCCAGCTGGTTCATGAGCGAAGACTTGCCCACGTTGGTGTAGCCCACGAGAGCCACGCTAGCTTCAAGCCTTCGATCCCGAGAGCTACGTTGGAAGCCTCGCCGGCGCTCGACGTCCTTGAGCTGGCGATGGACCTCGGCCGTGCGATTCCGCAGAAGTTGGCGCTGCGTGTCGATCGCCTTCTCGCCGCTGCCGCCCATCGTCCCGATGCCACCGCCCTGGCGATCGAAGCCGCTGCCCGAGCCCTTCACGAGATGGGCCGCTTTGTACTTGAGCATTGCAAGCTCCACCTGTTATGTTGATTAGGGAGGCGATGATATTGGGTGAGTACGAACGCTTCTTGTGTTCGTGTCTAGCTTTGTACCTTGTAAACAACAATAATTCCTTGTCTTTTGTACTCGACACAACAGTGGTGGTGACCAATTGCGGCATCCTACCAACCGCCATCAACCCAGACACCTGCCACAAGGAACGTGAACAGCCTACCTCTACCTCTGCATATTTTGGTCTCGATTGTTCTTGGAAAACCGGGTGCAGATGTGTTAAACGTGTCCCCGTACTGCAAACGATTTTCTAAATGAAAAGTAGATGCAAACGATTTCAATTCCAGTGGCTGCTGCTGTTACCACGTGTAGCATCCATCATGCAACGACCCTTGCCTGTAGCTTTGCTTCCGTCGTCCTCGCTCTGTCAGCGAAGATATCGAGGATGACGGCAAACCGATCAAGCACGGTCGCGCCGCCCCACTCGGCACTAAGAGCTTTTTGCTGCTGTCCGGATAGGGGCGCGTTTACGAAGACTGTATCCGCATCTGCTGCGGAAATGGCACCAGACATCTCGGACGTCTTGCCGCTGCCGAAAACAAACTTGGGGTGGACATTCCGCAGCTGCACCACCTTTGACAAACACAAGGAATAACGGCGGTTGGATCGCGAGATAGGGGAGTTGCAAAAAGTCGGCGTGAATGAAAATCCGCTAAAATGTGGTCGGAAACTAGGTCGTGATTATAGTGTAGATATTCCCCGGGGTTACCGATACTGTGCTTAATTTCGCTCTTATGTCATGGGGCCAAAGTCGTGGCAACCTGCCTCAAATAAAGGCTCTCAGCCTGAAGGGCCCCGTTTACAACCTGATATTGACGATGACTTCATCGACGCACACTTATCCGGCTTACACCTGTGCAACGTTTCAACGACCATGAACCCTTGGCGACGTTTACCGACTAAGCTTGGTTTCGGTCTGCAGGTGTGTGCATACGAGTGAAATTGTCCACACCGTAGAAGAACTGAACTGAAGAGAAGGAAACAACCAATCGAGCCGGTTTCCTAGCGGTTCGGTACACTGGTGAGATTTTCTACATGAACTCGATCCCCGCCCGCGAGCTATACCTCCTTGAATACAACCTCGCAGCCCAGCGTGTCCGCGAGAGCTACTGCCTCTTCGAGTTTACTTTTCGCTTCCCCGTACGTTGCCGTTGGTCGAAGCTGGTCCTGCTCTGGACCACGTGCGCTTCGGCTCACGCGTTTCAAAAACGGCTGTAGCACTGCGACCTGTGAGGTGGCGAGACGAAAGCGATTGGCAGGGGGCATTGGCAACGGTGATCATGTGTTATACCCGCAGTATGCTGAGCGAGAGGTACAGGGCAGCGTTCGTTGTGTACATGAATGTTGGTGGCAAGTGTTTAACCTTTGCATGGCTGCAGGAAGCGTCGTCTTGGAATTGGCTTTCTCGCGCCAACTTGTGTTTCGGGAACGTGCCAAGTGATCATCACTGTCGCCCTCCGCCCCCCGGGACTACGACAATTGTCGAGTTGCCGCTTTTGTTGACCGATCGTATTCTGTTCGCAAGCGCTGTGTCGTGATAATTCCTGAACAAACCCCACTCAATTGCGGTAGAAGAAACAGAGAGCTGCGTTCGTCTAGCACACTAATTTCCAAGGTTATGTTAGGGTACATACCGAGGTATACCGCCGGTATTTCCGCCAGTATCTACCCTACTAAGCGTTTCGGTACGCTCGGTACAGGCTTCCATACCCTACCGAAAATTTCGGTACGCTCGGTACAGCCCTCCATACCCTACCAGATATCGACATTCGAAGAAAAATTACCGAAATTTTGGTAGAGGTATCGGTACAACCCTCCATACCCTACCGAAAATCTCGGTACGCTCGGTATAGACCTCCACACCCTACCGAAAACTTCGGTACGCTCGGTACAGCTCTCCATACCCTGCCGAACATCTCGGTATTCGAAGGAAAAGTACCGAGATTTCGGTTGGGGTATCGGTACAGCCCTACATACCTTACCGAAAGAAATAATACCAGTACCGCCACGTTGTGACGTCACTCGCTCACTCATCACACAAATGGGGGTGCAATCTGCTGTACCCCTACCGTACCCCTACCATTCCCCGGACACACAACACTGCATCATCGCGGCACCGACCGTGGATGGCATGGACTTGGACGAGGAGTAATAGCCACGGGGGGTGTGGGTGGGCGTTGCAGCATGGCCAGATTTGTAGGGACCTAAAAATCTCAAGCCACCCGGATTGGTATCGAGCGTGTGATTGCAAGGTCGCCGCCTACGCACAGGGGGCTGTGTTTTTGTGTCTGTTGTAGACAAGAACACCAGAGCCGCTAACATGGATGGTATTGCGGCAGACGAGAGGCATGGTAGAAAGAGGCTGGCTGCTAGCTATGGGGTGTTCGTTTTTTGGCACCGTCCACGTTTTATATTAACATAAATACTCATCGAGAACACGGACAAGAAGCACTGCCGACCATTGACTTTGTTTAGAGGGCTGAAAATCACCGTTCGTGTGCGTATCTACCGAGGTATACCTCCGGTATTTCCGCCGGTATATACCCTACCGAGCGTCTCGGTGCACTCGGTACAGACTTCCATACGATACCGAAGATTTCGGTACGCTCGGTATAGACCTCCGTACCCTACCAAAAATCTCGGCACGCTCGGTATAGTCCTCCATACCCACCTAAAATTTCGGTACGCTCGGTACAGACCTTCATACCACACCTTCCCCCCCTCGGCCTGCTCCCCGGCCGGGGCCGAGATCGACCTAGTGAGTCCCTCGCGGGCGAACCAGGCCACAACAGATAGTAGGCGGGTGGTGTCCCAAGGTGCAACTCACCGCCGCGCTGGCTCATCGTGGCGGTGAGGATGCACAGACGGTGGCAGTGGCGAGAGGTGTGTATGGACACTGTTCCCGCGGCAGTAATGCAAAGCGGCAAACTGCACCTGGCAACCACCGTCGCGGAAAGCGTGGCCCACGAAGCTGGAGGAGTAGAGAGATTCGTAAACACCACGTCAGTAAGCACCGCTCGCGGGAGAAGGGAGACGACCGCGGGCACCGCGGGGAGGGAGTGCTGCACCCTCCTCGTCAAAACACCACAGGCAAGAACCGAGCTCTGCAGAGATGGATTGATGCGAGGAAA
>CACKRE030001531.1:3160-14902 GCA_902602495.3 Ectocarpus sp. CCAP 1310/34 | reverse complement strand
AAGTTTAAAGGAATGCCCGCCCGACGGTGGCTTGCCTCCTAGATGTAGTAGATGTAGATTCTGCCGTAGACACTCTTGTCCACGAGCACGTTGAGATGGGAAGGTTGCTTGTTATTGCAGAAGCGGGTCTGCTACAGGTCTGAGGTGAGGCGGATTGCCCTCAACCTGGGGGCACGCAGATAGCTAAGTCCCGATGGGGTACGTCCTAAGAGGGTATACCTCCTGACGTCCCCCATCTTAATCTAGACCGACTGTGTACCCTATCTGTGCCATACAGCAACACTCCTTAACATGTAGCTTCTACATGTAGTCTAAATCACGAACAATTTTCCACCGGGACAAAGAAAAAATAACAAAGAATCTGTTTAGGGTGCCCCAGAAAGGCTACCCCGCACACCTCTCCCCGCCATGTTTCACATCAGTCTGACCCCGCCCCGAGGGTGCTCTGATCATGCTCTCTCGACATCGAGGTGTGATACGCCGAACAGCGTCCAGGTGCAACGAAGAGTGCGTACAAGCGCACGCGAACGTCGATGAGAATCATCACCCTCACAGGATATATGGTGCCGCTCATATATTGGAAATATTTTGGTATGGTTTTGTGTAAGAAGGGCATTTGGGGGGGGGGCGTGGTCACTTCGTACGCTCCCACCAAAAAACAAATCCTACTGAAATAAAAAGTGAGTACACTGTCCAATATATAATGTTGCCCACCCGTCACTGAATGAAAGAGTTCATTCGTGACGGCGGCGAGATGTGAACTACATTAGTTTCTTTCGTATTCCTTCAAAGTCAGAAGTCTGCATGATGGAACGGAACAAAGATGATGTGCGTGTAAATGAGAGTCGATTTTCACTCTTTCGAAAGAATCTCTCGGAAGCAAATATTAAGGATGGTATATGCTGTTGTTGCATGAGCCTAGTCTTCTTGCAACCATCAATGAGAGAAAGATTTCAGCTGACCCATGATGATGTAATATTCAAACTTCTTGCATGCGTTTAGTGTGAGACACGCATACACCACGACCCTTGAGTGCTCCTGGAGTTGACCCAGCCCAATGTGAAACATCGTTGGGAATCGCTTCGGAGAACACGGTAGATTTCAAACCACAGCCCGACAGCATCCATCACCGTGACATCGTCGTGGTAGCAGGAGGAATGTGTGTGTGCTGTCTCTTTGTCCACGCGCCCAACCGTTGATTACTAATTCCTACGCGGGAAGAGCGCCTCATTTTGCAGGGTGGGGGGCTCTGTTTTGCCATCGTCAGTTTCAAAAGCATCGTCCGCCTGTGTGTCTTGAATGAATATGAAACGGGTTGAGTAGCAGTCTCCAAAACGAAGCAAGGGAGGCGACCACGTCAACCGATGGCGTCCTGCATTGGCGCGAACGAGGCGTAGCTTCGTGGGGATGGTGGTGCACGGGGTTTAGGACTGGCTTGGTGTGATGGTCCGATGGTGGGCACCACGAACAGGGAAGGTCGTCCGCGTCGCAGATTGGCATTCGATCCCCGGACGACAGGTTCCCGACACGTGGGAATAGGGGGGTGCGTACCGACTTCTTCCTGGAGCAAGACCTCCCCCCGCCTGCGAGTGCCTTCGTCGCTCAGCTAAGGGATATGTTTATGCGTACGTGTAGATATATGTCACGAGGCACCGTTTCGCTCTTCTTACAGGCTAGTCGGAGCATCAACGACATGTATGTCTGTGTCTCCAGCACCCAAAACGTCATAAGACGGACTGGGCTATTGACTGGCACGTTGTGCATTAAAGCCATTGAAGCGTGGGCTGATGCACAAGCATCCGTGTCGTCCTTGACATTGGGGAGGGGGGGCTCAAGTCGCTTAGAGTTGCCGTAGATTGTGGTAGGAGGCTATCCCGTCAAGCCTCATGAAACTTCGAAACCGAACGATCAGCCAACACCCGCGGGGAGAAATCAACCTATGAGTCGTCGCGATGGCGACATGTTCGCATATATTTTCCTAAAGGCTCCTGCCACAGCTGCGCGGGGATGCTTTTGTTTCAAAACACTAACCCCGTATAGGGCTAAGGAACTGAGTAAACTTGGTTCTGAAGCCAAACGTCTGAGAGAATCCGCTCGTTCGATTGCCCCTAGCACACATCGACACCTTTCCCTCTTACAGAAAGGTATCCACGTGGAACCGCCCCCATACATTCGTCAATATTCAGCATAACCGTCGTAGACAAAACGCGTTAACAGACCGCACGCCAGGAAGAAACCTACTGTAGTGTTGACAGCAAACTGTCAGATGCTGGGCTACCCCATGTAGTCAAACGTCTCAGAATGGGACGAGAACAACGCAAGGCCAGGGAACACGATCACACTGAACACGCACAAGTCCAAATAAGTGAAAAAATCAACGGTTCCTTGGCCGCATGCAAGACCGCTCAATAAAATGCTCAGTGCAAAGCGTACACGATGAGGTGCGTTGGCAGGGCAGCTTCCTCCTCGTACACAACGAGCTCGTCATAGTTCAGCCCGTGGCCTACCTGTCAGGGACAAGGATGAGCGAGGAGAGCGAAAAGACTAATTTCACATGACGGTAGCGCTATGCCCTTTTTACAGCTGTTATCGCTGTCAATGGCCCGGTCCTCGGCGGTTCGTTTATCTTGCGGACTTCACGCCAAAACGTGTCGTTTTTGTGGAAAGTGGACGAAGTCAACTGCAATAACATCGAACCCGATGGTCTCACGCGCGGTTTGTCTCTATGCATGCCCTCACCTCCCCGACGCCGGATTCGTAGCCTGGAGGCGGGCATTTGTCGTCGTCCAGAGCGTTCTCCTTGGTGGGGTATGCCTTCCCCGCCGCGACGTTGGCGACGAACATGCACCTCAGCTTCGTAGGCGAACTGTTAGTACATCGCCCGTGCCAGTGTACACGGCAGCAACAAGTCAAGACCAGCACACTGGTGCACCAGGCAGTTCGCGAGCATCAGGCCCAAAACGATAGTATCATTGGTGTGTACGAGCATCGTGTACAGGGAGCTTCCAACTTCCAAGGGAAACGCCTGCGCGTCGGACGTACGGAACGGTCGATGAGTCGATCCTCAAACAGAAATCTACCTTTGCAGTTTGATCGGCGTAGTCATTGGCCTTCCCGGACGCGCTGCTGAATTACACGCCGTTGCCACAGCGCAGCTTGAAATTACGCGCCAGCGCCGTGCGGCCGACGTTTTCGTCGAGCTTGGAGCCCCGCATGCCGATATTGCACAAGCTGCAACTGCGCAGTCCGCAGGGGGATCTCTGCGCTGCCGGAGTTACGGCAAAAAACAAGCTACATCAGAAATGAAATCAAACGGCAGAGAGGACAATACCCCCAACCTAAGGCGCAAGAAAGACGGCAGAGGGCGGTCAAACCCACTCGGAAAGTCTACCAATGTATCGCAAGGAATCAGCGTATGGGCGCCGTCAAACCTGCAAAGAAATTCGGTGATCGCCCGAAGGCGAGATAAGGCGACGATGGACGAAGCCCATGACGGGTACATGTAGGGCAGAGTCGGCAACATTGATGGCAGATTCGTTTCGAGCAAGGCAAAACGCATCGTAGGAGGGTGTGACCTGGACATACTAGCTGCATCGATTGAGGTAGCACACGACGTAGAGCGTGCTGCTCGAACTGCGTAAAGCACCAGTGGCGGGGGGGGGGGACCGCCAAGAATGAAAATAGTACGCCGTGCACAACCCTAAAACTAATTCTCCGGTAAGAGCTGTTCTGAGGGAAAATGCCAAAGCGGTATGGGACCAAGCGTGCCGAAAACACAGCCAACCTATCCCAAATACTGTACCTGCGGTCAACGATGAAATTACGCCCATCACTACAGGAGGTGCCATGGAAACGCCGCCGGATGTTTCGCACCGTGCGCGCGTACTTGTCGTGCTTGTCGCGAACCTCCGCTGGCACCTTCCAGGCGACGACGGAGTACAAAGGACGTAAATCCGTATCGGATCCAATGTGCCATATTTTTCGTGAAGAGGAGGGTGGCATGGATTACCTTACGCGCTGATACACCGCATTCTTCGTCCGCACCGAAAGCGCTGTTGATCACGCGCAAAACTTCCTGGTTTTCGAACACCGGGAACACGACTGTACATAGCTCGTCCGCTGTGTACGCCAAACGGGTGCGTCTTACCTCCACCCCGAAGATCCGCACGACCGAGATGCCTTCCGCTGGCTACGGTTTGACCCACTTGGTGCTGAACTGGTTGCGCACCGACGGGCACTCGGGGTGGGCCTCATCCAGGGCGCATAAGTTGAACCTGGGGCTTCCCACGGAATACACGCCATGTACGTACGGCTCTGAGCTCCGGAGCTGGCCCTGTAAAGTGGTGACACGTCGCCGACCATGCAGATCGCGAGGGAGGATGAGGGCAATGAGACATGTGAGGTGGCAGAAGGCATCATTGGACAACGGCCAAGTGCCAGTAGCCTGCGTTCTATCGCCGACAATTTCGTGCGCATCATCGCATGGAAACCGGAGGAAGTTAAGGTAGTGGGCTATCGACAAACCTCTTCAACGCCATGACCCCTGTTGGTCCTGATTGTTTCGAAACAACCGGTCGGGAGGCTTAGTGCACTCACTGTGGAATGCTCGTACTGTAGCCGCACAATGTGCGCAAAACGCCCTTGCCTTCGAAGGTGGTATTGAGAGGAGGCGGTGACGTTCTGAGTAGTATCTCAGGTCCTCCCCAGTCTGCAGGTGGTGTAAGGTGCCCACAGAGCAGTACCGGAGCTTGCAAACCGAGCCAGCATTCTTGTTGAGCTCTACACGTTCCTTGGAGAAGCAGTAGGCGCTGCAGTACTGTCTGGAGTCTGTGTTCACGAGCCAGGCGGTGCTATCGAGTAATGACGGACGATTTGAAGGAGCTATCGAGTAATGAGACGATCTTGATGGAGTATGTGAGAGATTGACAAGCACCTTCCATCAATATCGTGCAAGCAACGTTCCACATTCTTGAACACAAAAGGTATTTAGGGCAATCCCTACAGTGCATATTGTTAATGACTCGAATTACTGATGCGACCACATTCTGATTAGTATCTCGGGACCCTCTTCCTCATGTTTCCCTGCCCTTTTGTGGCTTCGGGAACTTGTTGTTCTAGAGACTTTTTTGGTATGCCACATGCCAGACGCTCTCTGAGTCTTTGAAACTGCTTTGGGTTCGCCTTTGTGCCGAAGTTAGATAATACAACACGAACGTAGCAGGGAAAGACATCAAGAATATGCGACTCGAGCACGGGCAACGGAATGGAGCGCGACGACCCACGGATCCGTACACGACACCTCGATGGGCTTCTCTCGACGCCAAGTTGACCAACGTGGCCACCAATCAGCGAAGCGTCAAAGCGTGCAATCATGCGCAAGGCATATATGGTATGGGTGTCTTCGGGTACTGGTCGGTACATCGGGGCAGATGGTCAGGCCATCGTAAACACATTTTCCCAGTACCTGTCGTTTACCCTTTGCCCAATACTCGTAGTATACCTTCGAACAGGAGGGACACATGTAATAGAGCAACAAATCGAAGGACGGGTTAGTCATCCTTACCTCGTACATCCACGGCGCGCACAGAGTCACGCTTGACCTGTCAAGGAGTGGGCCTTGCCGCAGTACTCGGAGTCCTGAAGAGCACCATAAGTAGGATTTTATTAGACTGTTGTCATCTTCGCTCCTGTCCTTCCTAATCAACGGAGGCTTCCGCGTTTCAACAGCACGAGGATTTCAGTTCCGGCCAAGTGAAGATCAAGTATTCAGCGTGTCGATTTCACACACGGGGGGGCATAAAAAATGGCTGTAATGTCCTAGCCTGACGAGATCGTTCACGGGAATCGCACCAGCGATAAACGTGCGGGGAATGCCATGAAGAAAACGACCCTTCAAGGAGAATAAACAAGATGTATTTAACATTCATAACTTTCCCTCCACAAACGCTTGCCTCGCACTGGACGTTTACTGGTGGGGAATACACGGTACAATGTGTCTGACGAGAGAGTAACGGGTTACGTAGGCGGCGACTCAAAGCCTGCTTTGTGGAGGCACGGGCATCCTATGTTGACAGGGGAGTCTTCGAGACCCCAAAATTGTCCCCGCCCTTGCCAAACGAGCGGTGGGGTTGGTCATCGTGTTCTTCCCGGGCAACGCCACCGCCACAAAACCACAACCAAATCAAAAGCAAGTTCGTGATGGAAGTTTGGGCGGAACATATGTCTTGCTTGACACTCGAAAATTCCATCTTCGAATTGCGTCCCTCGGCGTTGGTATGTACAAGATAGCATGGGTGAGGTTCTGTACCGTCTTGGTACTGTCCCGGTAGACCAGCTCCTTGCAGCCAGGTAGCTTGCACAAGGACGTCCCTTTGTGAGGGGAGAGGACCCACTCTCCCCTGTCCATCGCCTTGTTTGCATGCCAACTGCAGCAGAAGTCGTACACCCGTCCGGTATCAGAATCGAAACAAACACGCTCCAAGCAGCCCCGCAGCTGGCAAACCTGTTCATCGCACAGGTGCGGAAGAGAGTCTATGCCGGAATGTGCATGAGTGTTGTAAACCTGTACAGTAGTTTGGCAAGGCGCCCACGATCATGTTTCGGTGATCGTTACAAAATTGATGTGTATTTACAGCAGTGGTCTGGATATTTGTTGTGCGCCCCCAAAAACATCGGTATCAGGTTGATGGCCTTCTGAACCATTTCTAGCAGTGGTTAACCGCGTATGGTTACCCTCGTAAACCTAGCTTTGTGTAGCAGGTTCGGATTCGATGCTCTCTCTAGAGCTTCGTGGAGAATACTTGCAAGTCGCGGTGGGACAAACAACTACATACTATAAAGACGATTATGAGACGTTTCTCATACATACTGTAGCCTAGTCTTAAGAGTCGAGTCTTGCCTAGACAATGTGTGGCGTGGTGTTTTTTTTTGTGTTGGGGGGGGGGAAGGTTGGAAAGACAAATCGTGAGAATACGCACACGTCGACTTCACGGTCGATGACGGAAAAGGATGGCAACTGCTTGTATGCATACACCCCTTCTCCTCGCAATAAAACTACTGTCAGGCACGCTTTGCAGGAGGAAACGCATATCGAGAAAAGAAAAGAAAACTCTTATGTCGAAAAAACATGCGCATACCATCCTTCTGTATGCATGACTATGCAGACCAGACTATGCAGACCAGAGAAGATGGCCCCATTAAGCTCCACTTAAGCCACCCTGTGCGGAAAAAGCTGGTACATTGTCAACATGTTGAACCAGAGTGCAATCGAGGTATTGAACGAAAGCCAAGATCAATACCTGAGTGTAGAATAAAAAAATGAAAACAAAGAAGTTTGTGTGCTATTAGAGTCAGAACAATACATCGTTCCTCGAAGCTGAAAAAACGGAAAATACCACCCCCCGCCAAATAATCACCCCCGGTGTTTGCCATCGGGGTTGGGTTTTCGTCGCTTGGCAACGACGTTGTAAAACAAGCCGCCCCCCCCCGGTGTTTGCCATCGGGGTTGGGTTTTCGTCGCTTGGCAACGACGTTGTAAAACAAGCCGATTCACTTCGTGAACTCGGCAACCAGGTTACCGTTTTTTTTTTTTTCCTCCGTTTATTTTTTTTGGGCGGTAACCATAATGATGGTTGAGTAGATCATGTTGTGCGGGGTGAACCCTCACTCCGCGCAAGGGGGATGATCGCACCACGTTGTGTTAAAATGGTCAAGCACCCTCGAGGCAGTTACACAGTGCTTACAACTGTCTCTGGAAGTGAAAGCACCAGAAAATAAATTAATTCATACGCAGCTGTCATCCGTACGCAAGGAAGTAAGCACAAGATGCCGAACACCCTAGGCAGGATGCAGCGCACCCTTCGTGCGACTCGCCGAATATGTCACGGCGCTTCGCGCTTGGTGATGTGAGAGCCTGGTCCGGTGAGAACCCGGCGTGCTCCGTCCCGGCTTTGTAGGGATGCGAGGTCAATGGCCTAACGACTATTGTCGGAAGGCAAAAATAAATAAATAAAATAAATAGTCTAGGAATGCACGACTATGAGTACCCCCCCCCCCCCGCCAAATAATTCACCAATTTCCTTATAACTCATGTTGTTGAACGATTACGGGTTTTTCTTTGACAGCGATGATGGTTTGAGGTTGAAGAAGATCTTGGTGTCATTTTTTTTTTCTGAACCCATACACGGGGACAAAAACGACCCGGTCCCGTGTTTTTCGGCATTTTTCGGCTGAAATATATGCCTCAACATAAAGTGCACCATAAGAACCACAGGCAACAGTTTTTGTTTTTCTTTTTTTGTTCGGATTGTGTTCAACACCGTTGGAGTAGGCGGTATGCAAAACTTTGGGGGTAGTGGTGACCATTGAGTAACTACTTTCGTGTACGATCGATTTTTCGCCTGATATTCGGTGCAAAATCGGGAAAGAAAGGCAAGAAAAATGAAGCGCACGGCAGAAAAAAAACAACGCCGCGAAGAATTGATCCCACGACCTGAGCCATATCGACAGAAATCACCCACCGCATATCCCCTAGAAGTTAAAGATGTACCGACACGTTTTCACGCCTTCCTGAATGTGGATCCTTACCAAAAAGTTGATGAAAGTTATTGATGTGGGAAATATCAAATGAAATGCTGGAAGTACATGACATGAGCACCTCGCCGATCCGAACACACTTAGGCTTAAACGAAGCCCAAGAGTTTGGTCAACGCGATGAATCATGTTTTTTATGGCAATATTTACTTTGCCCTCCCCATATCGCTAGTGGGGCTTAACCGGCTCTGGAGCTTAGTAGGTACATCTCCTCCGTATATCATAATAAAAAAATGGATGCCAACAAAAAAGTGTGAAGTGTTGCTTGGAAGAAAAAAAAACTCGTGCACGACCCGGCTGATACGTACTACTTCTTTGGGTCTTGCTCTTGTTTTTCCGCAAAAAAAAAATAGGGAGGAGAGAATGCGGGAGAGAGAGACAGAAGTGTAGCAGAAAGAGATGTACGTGTGAACTTCTGATTCTGTAGACGGAACAGCTATCTCCACCCATAGACATGAGGGCTGCCCGCGACAGGACGGTGGGCACATACAGGGTCATAAAAGGGTTCATGTGTGGTAGCGGTGCGGCCGGTAGGGCAGTGTAGGCTTGTAGACCTCGAAAAGATCAGTCGTCAAGCAGCCTAAACTACTCTATTTTCAGAATGTTCAAATGATCGGTGAAAATGATCAGTGAGAGGGCTTGTAGACCCAAAGAAAGCTGGTTCTTGGACTTCTGTACTCCTCTGTCCCCTCCCCAATGTGAGCCCTGCCGGCTCACCACAGCTTCTGAAATTTTCCTACATTTCCCACCAGCACGCAGGCACACCACAGCACACACCGACCTTTGCATCAGTGGCTCTCTGGGTTCGGGCGAGGGTATGTGCAGGGCTATGACGATAGTGCATGTGTTACTACTGTATGTTGGACTCGTCAATACTGCTGCTGCTGTATAGCTAGTGTAGCTGCTGACACGACGACTGCTGGATCTTGGGAGTAATATTTTCAAATTTAAAGGTTCGTCTAGCTATCAGCATACCATGATCATATCCTGGCCTGGTTGGGCTTGAAGTGCGCCTTTTCGCTGTCATCCTGTCTTTCCTTGAGTGGCTTCCTAGATTCGCGCGAGGGCATGTATGTGGAGTTATTGATGTTTGTTGTTTGTTTGTGTTTCTCCCATCATTGGACTCTGTCGTCTGCCCCTCTGGCCCCTATCCTTCCTCCACTTCTACCAGCTAGCTAGACGACCCAACCGGGGTCACACATGAGGGGGGGGTTGGACCCCCTCCTGCGGTTCTTGCATGAGACATTATTATCGCGAGAAGGGTACAGCAATCTCTTCCCTCGCGATCTATGAAGTCGATGTGTGCCTTTGTGAAAGGATATGGCGAGAGATTTGTTCGTGGGTCTGCGAACATTGGACCAGGTGTTGAACACATGTATGTGCTGGATGATTTGGTGTCACACAGACTGGTAAGATCGCCGTTTGGTAGGGGACACCGCGATGATTCACGGGGCCCCTCCTTGCTGTGTGGGAGCCGCTCTTTGAGCCCCCCCTCTTTTGTCCGTGTGAAGGCGGTCGTCTACCTCTCGTGAAGTTGATACATCACCAAAACAGTCTCACCCGATAAATAAGTGGCGTAGGCCGCAAACACTCCAGAGTTTTTGCCCCTCGAGGGAAGCCACATTGGGATGAGCCCTGCTGGAGACGAAGAGCGCACTGCTGCGAGCGGAGAACAGATCCGCCCGCCGGTGCAGGAGGGCCGCGCTGCGAAGCTTACAAGTTTGCAACTGCAGATTTCGCAATTGGCGGCCCTGGTGGAGGAGTCGGTGAAGAAGAAGGAGCCTGNAGAAGAGCCCACGCTGCCGCTCGGCGGTGGCGGGGGATTTCTCCAGCAGCAAGCGAGAGATGGTGGGCAAGGACCACGGCAGCTGCTGGAAGGTGGCTGGGCCAGGAGATCGGGAGCGAACCCTGTTGGACCGGCCGGAGTGGGCCCGGGCATAGGACTGGACTACGGGGAAGCAAGGGGATTACACCCCCCAGGTGAGATACCCATGATTCGAGGAAATGGAGAATTCCTCGACGGCTACAGCACTAGCCACGTGAAGAGAGTAACAGTCAATGTCCCGCGTCTCGAAGGGGAGAGTCACGTGGCGGAAGGGCTAGAGGCAAGGGCAGTGCGAGAGTTGCTGTTCGAGCGCGCGGAGGAGGCCCACGCTGCGCGCCTCTTGGAGGACTTCCTGCTGGGTGCGGTGGACCTCATGCTGAACTCGCCAGACGCCTTCGAGGCGGCTCTGGCGTCCCACGAGCTAAGTGAATCCCCCATTGGCAAGCGTCCGAGTGATGTAGAACCCCCCCCATGACCGTAGCCGGCGCCATGAGGGAAGAGTTTGAAGGGCAATTGGGCACGGGGACGTTTTCATTCGTAGCCGGCGCGCCAGAGGGGCGCAGGCCTGTGAGCTCAAAGTGGTGTTTTATTTGGAAGACCAACAAGGAAGAGAAGATAGAAAAGTTCAAAGCGCGTCTGGTGGCTACGGGGTTTTCGCAAATCCCGAACGTCGATTATTTCCATTAGTCTTCCACTTGCCCATCATCCGCATCCATTAAACTGATGCTTGCAGTAGCAAACGAGAAGAGCATGAACCTCAATCACTGGGATGTGAAGCAGGCGTATACACACGCTACGCTAGACGAGGAGGTTTTTCTGAAGCTCCCCGCTGGGTGCGGGGACAAGTCGCATAAGATTGCTAAGGCTGAGCGTGCGATTTATGGTCTGAAGCAGAGCGGTAGGCAGTGGGGGTACCACGCTGCTGATACGCTAGTCGAGAACGGGTTCGAGCAGTGCAAGGCGGACCCGTGTGTTTTCCGCAAGATGACAGACGAAGTCGTGGTGATGATTATCGTTATCTACGTGGATGACATCCTGGTGGATGGGTTTGACGAGGATTGCGAGGAGTTGCTTGCTTCTCTCAACAAGAGATTCCCCACCAAGAATCTTGGAGAATGCGAATGGTTTGACGGCTGCGCCATTGAGAGAGATGTAGAGGCTGGGGCCCTTAGNATCACTGGGATGTGAAGCAGGCGTACACACACGCCACGCTAAACGAGGAGATTTTTCTGGGGCTCCCCGCTGGGTGCGGGGACAAATCGCATAAGGTTGTTAAGGCTGAGCGTGCGATTTACGGTCTGAAGCAGAGCGGTAGGCAGTGGGGG